>QANX01003775.1:0-63454 GCA_003254975.1 Ochetophila trinervis
AAGGAGGTTTATTTAAGTGGGTTTCACTTGAGTCTAGCCCCTAAATTGCAGAGCAAAAGGTTCTACAAAATTGATGTCAATCAATCAGCATATACTTCAGAGTTCAGACACTACTTTTTTAGCCTCCGGGTTATATTCCTTTTTTTAAAGAATAAATAAATAAATAAAATAACTATTTGTTTTATTTATATTATCTATTTTTACAATGGGATATCTCGCATTTCGGTTTCCATAATTTAAATGCAAAATTGTGATGAGGTGGTTCGAGAATGAAAATCAAAATCAAAATGAATTTCCACGTCAGCTTGAAAAAAGAAAATCTATAAATACATGACTTAAGAAAGGGCCAAGGGATGTATATTTAATTTCTTAATATAATAATAGTAATCTGGGTTAATTTCATCCACTTCTATTATAGAATTTGATCATTTTAAATTTAAAAGTATAACCAATCTCATTTATGGTTTCAAATAATAATCATTTTTTCATACATATTAAAATAATATTATTCACACTCCTATAAAGATATTAAATATAATTTTTAAAACCTAATAAATTAAATTAAAATTAATACAGCAAGATACGGATGGAATATTCTCTAATAAAATTGAATAAGCTCATTTGAAAATCTATGGGTCTTTAAATCCAAAGTCCAAACATACGCATATGGTCAGAAAACCCTTCGCTCCAACTCATTAATCAAAGGCCACATAATTCACCAAAAAAATAATAAAAAATCAAAGCCCACATGTACGTTTTCTCTCATTCGAATTTCAAACTCTTTCGCTTCTCAACTTAGAAAAAAAAAAAAAAATCTCTCAATCTTCAAAACCCAATAAAACAAATAAGTAAAGAACCGCCATCTCTTAATCTTTGTGATAAATGTTTGGCTGAATTATGGGTCATTATCTTTAAATGGTGGATAATATTTTGGTGTTCATGATTCTCTTTGAGATTGTTGGTGCATTGGATTTTGTATGTGGGTCTTTGGCTTTCAATGTTTTCAGATCTTGGGTGGTGATTTTCATTTTTTGGTAGTTGGTTATATGCTTAATGGGTTTTGATTGTTGAATCAAACTATATATATATATATATATATATATATATATATTTACCATTACAATAATTCTGTAAAAACTCATTCCGTGTGTCGAACCAACTTTAAAAATATAAATTTGAGTTGCAAACTAACAAACAAACATCACTTGACTTGAATCAAAATAAATAAAATGTTTATTCAAATATGTGGGAAATTAAGATAAACAAAGGAAAAGAAAGAAATGAGAATCATGAGTTTTTTAAGTATTTGGTGTCAAGAATCATGGGAATCATGAAGCTCAACCTCTCCGGTTATAAGAAGCAGAGCAAACGGCCCATTCATAACCACATTTGCCACTAATAAAGAGATATTGAAAATGAGTTTCGGAAATCGTTTTTCTTTGGACTCATTGACCTAAATATTCCAAATTATATATGATATAATTGTTTTCAAAATATTGTGATTTGAAATGATTATCATTTCTAAAAAACTATAAGAAATAAAAAAAAATAATAATACTAAAAATGTCATCCAATCTACCACCATAATTACTATGTATATTATTATTCAATTAGTTTATATTTAATTATATTTATCTCTTCAATGGTTCATTTATCCATATATAAATTATAGTAAAATATTAACCGATAAAATAAAGATATATGTATAAATGATACATGGTGGACTAAATGGTTACTGTAGCATTACTCATAAATAAAACATGAAGTGAGAATTGCACTAACGATAAACAAGACTTGTCAAGTTTTTAGAAAACTGGTTGAAAATACTTCTGGAGCTCTCTCTATAAGACTGTAAAAAGGATGAGAACTCTCCATACCTTTGTTAATCAAATTCCACAAGAAACTTAGCAAAGCCCAAATTCTTAACCGGCTGCATACCATGCCAAAGACCCCAAGCCTCAGCGTTAATGCATGTAAATTTACCCAAATTGACCACAAACCCTGAAAGCCAACCTCCTTTGTCATTTAGAGATCTTTAAATGTTAATGAGAGACATAATGATGTTTATGCAGCACCTGTATTGAACCCCCCAAAAAAAAATAAAAAAAAGAGTTCAAGCAGAGGGCATAATTCATTGGTTGGTTTCCTTTTCACTTACAGGAGAAAAAAAAGAACACGCACACAAAACACAAACCACACAATTTTATCTCAGTATCAAAACAGATCCAACCCAGAAAAAGGAAGCCAATCATGTTGCATTAGGTTCTGAATGCAAGATACCCAGGACATTGCATTAGGTTCTGAATGGGGCAATAAACCATCTCATTATATTACTATTTCACTCTTTACGGCGAAGCGCGCACCAAAAGCTGTACGAATTGGAATTCACAGCTACTGTAATCTATCAGATCTTGGTCTCCATGTTTGTTGCTGCCCCTGGTTGTATATTTGAAGAGGTGGTATCGTTGTGGGGGGCCTCACGTTCTGAAATTGAGAATGAACTTGTGAGGATGAGTTCCTTACCGTGCGCATCTGTGGAGATGATTGGTGGTGGTGGCCACCATAGCTAGAGTCTTGTGAACGTAAGTATCCAGTCCTAGGCAACTGCAGATGAGTTGTTTGGTAGTGGACACCATTACTACTTGGGTTCTGCAAATGTAAGTGCTCTGATCTTTGCCCTTGTGGGTTAGTTGATTCATCATAGCCAGCAGTATGACTGTGGTTCCTCAAAGGTGCTCTAGAAATAAAGGGCAATGTTTTGTGTTGAACTAATGTGGCAAGGAGGGAGTTCTGATTTGTATGCGCTGACATAAGCCTACGATGCGTTGATTCAAATGCTTCACATATCCTCAATAATTGTATCGCACTAACAGCCCTTGCAGCATTTTGTGGCTGCTCAAAAGGATCCTCAACCTAATTAACCATCAGAAATGCCAAGTATAAAAATATAGTAGAAGCGGTATTCATCGTTGCTGCATATGAGGCAGGGAACATTTCCAAAAAGTTAAAAAGATGATGAGAGGTAATTACAAAAATCGCATATGTATGAGGCAACCATCTCATATTGCTTTCAATGTATTCCCACTGTCCCCTGTGTGTGCAAATTCCCATGTTTAAGGCCTTCCAATAAATGTCAGAAAACTGCAATATGTGAAAAACCATTATCATGAAAGTGAATATGATCCAAACTGGATAAAAAAAAGGGATTGGCCAAAGGCATCCCGAGTCAACTTCAACGATTATAAGGAGCCTCTAATTCATTATTGCATCATTGTCTGATCAAATCCACACAAAACTAGAAACCATGACAGTGGCGAAAGTAGAAAGTCACAGAAGTGGTTACCTTTCCAAGGAAAGAAATGAAAAGCTCAGACAGAGAACTTCGGTTAATTGCTCTCGTTCTGTCTGATCTAAACCTGATTATGTTTGCAGCACATACTTCCGCAATATAGTTCTCTGCATCAGCCCGCAAACCTGAATTTACATATTGGCAATACTTCAGGGTATTTTAGACATCCACAGCAAAATAGGCAAAATAAACCCAAAGCATAGTTAACATATTACAACATATAAGATTGTCTCAGAGTAATGAATAATAAAAGATCAGATTGATTACTTAAATTTAATTTGTATATGTATACGGAACATGTACAACTAAGCCCCCAAGGTAGACCTGCTAAACCAGTTGTGCTTCTGGTCAGCTACATGTGAATAAGTCTTACACATTTTACTAGCTATGCTATGTACTATAAAAAGTTTTAACTCAACCAAAAAAAGAGATTTTTTTGCAAATGACTGATTGTTGGTCCTAATAGTTTTATTGTTTTTATCATGACAACAATGACCAAAAGCTTCTCACCAAACTACAATTCAACCTTGCGTTCTCTGAGTAATACTAATCTGACTAGCACATAGCTTCAGTGATGTTTTTTATTTTAAGATTGTATAGGAAAAGTACCTGTAAGATCATCAGCAACATTACCCGGATATATATCTTTAAGAGGTGGAAAAATTGCAGGCACACATGTCTGGAAGGAGAGAAAAACTCCCCAAAAAAGGCAGTGTTTTTCACTTTGCACACCAACCTTTAAAAACTCTCACATTATCAATTTACTGTCACTTTGATACAATTGTTAAAATCATCCAAAATTTGGATGGAAAATGCCACATGTGGAAGTGACATGCCTTACAAGTTACAACGAAGGGCATTTTCATACAAAAGCAACTCAAAATGGGTGAAATTGAAAGATGTGTTATAAAGTATAAATAAATAATGGTGTGCTTTTATTAAAGTAGAGCAATGAGTCTCTTGGGTTTTAATAATTGAACAATTTTACACTTCTCTTTTCTCTCAATTATTTTTTTCTCAAAATATCCTTCATTAGAAGGCATGTGACTTGCACTTGCACATGTGACTTCTTCCATCCTAATTTAGGATTAACAATTGTACCAAAGTGAGAGTAAAATGATAGTTTAGGATGCAATGTGAGAGTAATGAAAGGTAGTGGTACAAAGTGAAAAACACTGCATTGTTTTGGGGTGCAAAGTGTAATTAACCCAAAAAAAAAAAAGGGAATCAAAATAACCTAAATTCCAGCTATATTGGTAAATAAACTAACTGAACAATTTATAAAATTCAAGCAAGCATCAAAAGAGGATAAACCAACTCTAAGGAGAAACAAAACCAAACAAATACAGGAGATGGTGCGAAAGAAAATGAAAAATTCAACATAGGTCTGGTGAAATGGATGAAAAAACAACTCGCAAAGAAAGTAAATTAAAAAGCCTAGAAAGTTACGTTTTTGTTTCTACTTTCAGCAAAGCAGGTTTGAATCAACCATTTTTAAATGCATTCTATGCAGCTGAAATAGGAAAGCAAAATTCTTTTAATATTTCCCAGTTGACATAAAGATATAGGGAAAATATCAACCTCCCTGAGGTTTGATAAAAATACACTTGGACCTTTAAAGTTTGAAAAATCATCACTTAAAACCCTAAAATTAACCACAGTCAGAAATGAAAATATTTTTAATTAAACCGACTTAGAAATAGTCTATTTTACCCTTATGTGTTGAAATAAATATTAAACTATATTTCAACATTTATTTTATGTAACAATATATATTCGAAAAAATATTAATGGTTTAAAATAAAAAGGCTAGTAAATGACATTTCTTTAATATAAATTAACATTATTACATAAATAAATGGTAAAAAAAAGTAATTCAATATTTATTTTGAGACATAAGGGTAGAATAGACTTTTCATTGTCAAACAACAGGAAGGATAATATTTTCCCTAAGATATTAAGATAAAAAGTCACCTGAAAATGGAATATCACAAGCAAACTGAGAGAGTATGAATTCAAAGTTCCAGCTTTTGGATTATTGATATCATGTGCCTTGGCCCATTCCTTTACCTACACAAGCTAGAAGAATGCATCATATAGAGCACTTCTTCCCCAACAATATAAACTTCTAACATGGAATAAGAATGTACCAGCAAAACCATATCACGGAATCGTGCATCTATCCCATTGATCCAAAACAAGAACTTGGACTTCATTTGACCTTGCAGATTGTCAATTGAAATATCACAAGATATGTTCTGTAGATTGCTTTCAACTTTCAAAATAGGAACTCTTGCATTGGGGATAAATTGCAAGCTGTGCCATCCACCTGCAAGTCAACCACGTGATTAAAAATAAGAGAGTTTGTAATTAAGAGCTACCAAACCAACAAATCAACCTTCCCCCCACCCAAAAAAATAAAAAAATAAAATAAAATAATTATGCAAGTTGAACATAAACTGGGAACATAATCAGTAAGAAATTTCTACATGACCTCCTGGTTAAAACACGCAAGGCATTGATGTGTTCAGGATTTACATAATTACAGAGCATTAACAGACTGAAACTTGCTCTCAACCAACCTGCATGTTATTCTAAAAACAAATTCTAGAAAGAGAGAATGACAGAAATGAAGTATAACAAATGAATCTCCTTTACAGGCACCTAATACATGATTAGTCGATGAACAACAAACAAACCATACTTCATGCCAGCGCCACAGATACTTCCACGGCTCTGGCCATTGCCATAACATGTAATTTACTAATTTACTAGAGATCATGGAGTGGTAGAGATCCAATGTTCGAAATTATAACCCAAAAGAAACAGTAGAAATCTTAAGACCTTTCTGTCTCATGGCTCTGAGCAGTTGTCGTAGCAAATTCTGTCTGTGCTTTTTTCCAGAAGATGAAATAAATGAACCATTGGATAACTCAATTGAAATGTCCAGGTCCGCCCACCTTGAATAGAGGTTAGACACAAATGAACCAAATGGCTCCACCGTTGCACCTGTTTATAATAATTACGTCATGAATACAAATTGTTAGTCACTTTAACTTTGTAACCAAGGGAGATAATTTTGCTGAAGTAAAGAAAACAGATATTTTAAATATTTTAAAATATAATGTCATAGCAAAAAAATATTTTAAATATTAAATAAATAAACCCTAAAGGTCAAATAAATATCTCCTCATTTAGAAGGAACATAGAGAAGGAAAGCTATTGAAGGAGGGCCCTTCCAATCTTTGTTTCCGGAATCATTCACATCAACCTGGGAGCTTTAGCCGATCTGGTACATCAATACATGTTCCTATGCCCATTCCAATCTTGTCTAACTTTGCTAACTACCCCTTCTTAGTAGGAAAAAGGAAGAGTTTCAATTTCTTTTAGATGAAATTAATTCTCGGTTCTCACCACTAAAAATACCATCTTATCCAACTGATGTAACTATGCCTGAAAATAGTGCAGGATTACAGAACTGAAACTTTCCATTCCCACAGAAGAACAAAGAATCCACTTCCTTTTTTTAACTCACAAATTGATAACCAAATCATGAAAATGCCCTACCAGTTCAGAGTTTTTTATATATATATATAAACTAATAGCTATTTAAAACAATCATCAAAATGCAACATCAATCACCTCGTAAAACATCCAGAGATCCAACAACTCCTTGTAATTCATCAATGATTCGAAATCGCGTCACCATATCATCATTTAAGGGTTTAATTGCAACCAGTATTTCCCTGAGAGTATGCTCCAATGTGCTATAGGCATTCATCTTTTATAACTGTAAAACGTAAGAAGTGCTATAAATATGTCAACATCCAAATACAAAAATGGGCTTGAGCAATGTCAAAGGTAATTCTAACAAAGGAAAAGCGCCTATATCCTACCAAAAATTTTCAATACCTTTTTTTCTATCGAGAAGAATGCACCATCAAAAGCACATCATAACATGTCATCAAATCAAGCCTCAGACCCCTTGGACTACCAACCACCAACTGATAATATTTGAAATTTGTTCTCAGAGTTAGGAACAGTAGATCCATACATTGAGTGTGCACTGCAATAAAGCTCATCCTATCAGACATATGGAAAAGACATTCATAAAACCAACTAAAAGTCATAAGAGTAAATCCATATTCACACAGAAACTTCAAGACCAAGCTAAACGCCTTGATGAACTTAATATCTTATAATCTGATTCAGCCCATGTCGGATCTAGTAGAAACAACAGCAAAAATATGTTTTAAGTACACGTATGGGTCTATTATCACAAAATCAACCATTTTAAGAATATAATTAAGTGTTATGATCCGCAAAATAAAGCCGGGGAAATAAGACCATAAGGTGCCAAAACTCAGTATTAGACCTCTCTCTGCTGCCATCCAAATTTATAACATTGACCCAACAATGGCTTACTCTATAATTAAACTGAGATATCAACAATCTAAAGACAAATTGCAAAGTGCACAACAAACATACTGACCTCTCCAACATTTGCCCCTGAAAAGTTGTTTTGGATCATTTCCAACAAACCTACATTAGCATCTGCGTTCAATAATCAAAACCCATCCAGCAAACAAAATAATTACCAAGAAAACCACCCAACAACACCAAAAGTTTACACTAGACTCACTATATAAAAAAAATCAACTACATAGCTACACGTTTATAACAAACTAAGAGGGCCTAAATCGATCTTGGGCAGTTTACTTTACCATGATTTCTAGGGTTTTGATGATTGTTCTAAGAGCATTGCTTTTTATCGGAGGCAGAAGCAAAAAGAGTTTCTTTATGTGCATAGACAGTTTAGAGTGAGAAGTAAAGTAAGAAATGGGATTTGCTTAATGCGAAGGGTATGCTTTATATTACCTTTTTTGCGAAACACATTTTTTTTTTTTTTTTTTTTTTTTTTTTTTTTTNTTTTTTTTTTTTTTTTTTTTTAAGGTTTAATGTAATCGGCGCGTGAGAAGAACCAGATAGCGACGAAACTAGTGCGGGGTCCGAAGCATTATTGCTTTTGAGTTCCAATCCTTCTCTTCTTTACCCACCCAATAGACTTTGACTTTCTCATAGAACTGGGCGTGAGACTTCAAGAATTTGGTCTTCCTTATCACGTCCATTGGAATTGGGAACTGTAACTGTTCCTCTAATTGCCAAAAAACTGTAACTACTCCTCGATTCGTTCAAAATTTTAATTATTTTTTTTTTACATCGAAACAAATTGTTCTGGGAAAAATTTCATTCTTATGCTAATTATAAAATTATCTTTTAGACTTTTAATTATTTTATTTATATTTAATGTGGCAGTTTAAATTATGTTTATGAATTTAGTAAGGTTAAATTACTTTTAAATGGTTTTTTTTTTTGGCAAATTTTTTAGATTATTTTCAAAAATTAATTTGAAAAGTTTAAACTTTTATCTATATTTCTGATTATTTTTATTTAAACTACATGGTAATTTTTCCTTTCTTTAAGACATAAACTAGTGATAATTTTAATCTAATAAATTATTTTAACTAAGTGCTAATTTATCAAATATAATTAACCAGATGTATTAAATGTAATATAATTTGTCAAATATATAATTTTTTTATAAAATCTTATTTAATTAAAATTATCATATAGGTATTCGTATTAATTGAAAAATTATCACACAGTTTAAATGAAAATATAAAAAATATAATTGAACTCTTCAAATTAATTATCAAAAAAATAAGAAAAAAAAGAGTTGAAGTCTTAAAATTAATTATTGTAAAAAAAGAAGAAGATAGAAAAGTAACTTAGACTGGTAAAGAGACTGCAGATAAAATAATTGAAAACTTAAGAGATGTTTTTGTAATTAACTTAAATCTCAAGGGGATTTTTAAAGGCATAATTAATTTGTTGTAAAAATAATATGTCAATTATTTCATAAGATATTTTTTTTTCTTGAAGAAAATATGAAATTTCATTAAAAAGAGAAATCAATTACATCATCTCCCTGTAACTGGAATAGCCATAAAGGGACATCCTCTAGCTAAACTGAAAAATATCTAGAAAAAGAAATCATAAGATATTTTTAAATGCATAATTAAATTGTTGTATAAATAATTTGATATTGTAGTTCTATAATGTTTAATTAAAAAAAAAAAGTTAAAAAAAGAAAAAGAAGAAGTTATATTTTTAAAAAGACTGATGAGGAAGAGCGCAGATTGAATTTTCTTTTTTTTGTGAATAAAAAAGGATCTACATGTAGTGGGGTCATAGGTTCAGGAAGTATTTAGTGAGTGGACAGACCAAAGCATCTTTTTAACCCGATAGGAGTCGGCGATTGGAGCCCGTGTCGCTAAAATCTCCCTCCCCCTCGTGCGGTAGCAGCGGAGAGGAGCACTTGAGTCCAAATGAGACTACTAAGACTCGAACCTCAACTCTCGCACTCGCAGGTGCACTCGCAGGTGTAAAGGCTCGGCTGGGTCCTATCACTAGGCTACATCCTCAAGTGCTACAATTTTAAATTAGACATTTAATGCAATGACCACAACATATGTAATTAAATTACTATGTCCGTGTGTAGATAATTGGTTATTTTACACTATTAAGTATATTTTTATTGGAAGATATACAACAAAATGTATTTAAGAAACTAAGAATTAGAATTTATTCGACCTTGCATTTTGATGAGCTATAACAATAAGAATTTGACTCGAGAAAAAATTAACAATAAAGTAGACAAAAGTTAAAAAGGTTGATGACTCAACTCTTCAACTTTAATAAAATCCAACCCGGCCTTCAAGAAACAGACGCACTATAAGGAATACACCAATAGATTTGATTTCGAATCAGTTTGAATGATGCGTAAATGACCATCTATGTTAATAATAATAATTATAGTAATAATAATAAATAATAAATAAATAAACGGACGAATGGATTTTTGCTTCTTATTTTTCTCGATTATTGCTTCTTTTTGACGATAATCGGAATCTGAAATTCTCCCACTAGATGTAAAAAAATAAAAATGTTGGCATTCAAAAAATAATGACTTAAATCTAAATGTTTTCATATTGCAAATAACGAAAGCAAAATTGAGTAAGAATTGACAAAGAGTAGGAGGATTAGCAGCGTGCAATATTTACAAGTACGTATTAAATAAAAAATGGAACTCACTCTTACCTACTCTTTATCAATTGGAGCAGTAGGCTACTAGCTAAACAACCTGGTAGTGTACTATGATCATTTAGTTTACAAGGCTTCTCTGAAACTCACTTTGACAAGATCAATACGACCCCAATATCCACAATTCAAATAAATACACAAATAAAACAATTTTTTCTCCTCAATTCTTCTCTCTCACCCTCATTTTCTTCAAACCACATTCACCAACCATCCTCTACAATCACTTTAACAATGGTGTTAGGACATTAGTATGGCTTACCAATCTTTACCTTTGCCACGAATGGGATCGCCGGAATACATTCTGCTTCTTAAATCCCAATATGCTTTAAGCACGCAATAGACGTTTGTCAGCAACAAAGAGTCTATAACTTGCATGAGGACCTTCACTAGTGTCCCGTATAGTTACATGCCATCCCATTGCATTTGCAATGGCAAGTAGATCATCCATAAGAGAAAGAGAGTCACGGATGTAAACACGACCACCAGGTCTCAGTATCCGATCCATCTCAAGCATGATTGAAGAGATATTGCATCTGATACAAAGAATATAATAAAAATGAGACACTAATTGAAATAGGAAAAAATAACTTGGAAGTTTTGAGTCCACATCATAAGAAAATTTCACGATTATATAAGAACATCAAGCCATGTAAAACACATCCCAGCCACAATGAAAGGTATGTTAAACACATATCCCATGGATCCATATGATTTTATGTTTCAATTTAGTTAATAAATTTCTAATTAGTCAAAATTTCTTTTTAACACTATTTGCATAAGCACTAGAAGTTAAATAACTTTAGGTTCAATAACCCAGATTGTCAGTAACACACTAGTTCAGTTCTGCTTATGGAACAAAAGTAAAAAGGTAAAGGGAAATCATAACACTATTTCTCTACAGAGGGAAGAGGAGAATACCTTTTTTTCTCAATAGAGAAGAGACCAGCCGCATGCAATAAATCATAGGTTCTGGGGTATGTATCAAATGGCTCACACCTGATACATATTTGCAAATCACTTATATTTCAAGCACCAAAACTTGTTGCAACAGAAAAAGTAAAATCCAGCAAAAGCAAATTTAGAGATAATTAGCATGAATTATTTTCATGGATGTTGAATAACAAAAAGAGGTATCAAAAACAATATTAGAAAATAATGCAATATTGTGGTAAGATGAAATAGATCTTGAGATATATAAAATAAACAACTTAAGGAATCAAAATAAAATAAATAACAGTGTCCATAAAGAACTGCAAATTAATATATTTATGCAGTTAGAAACAGTTATGAAACGTACCAGTCATGCATAACTCCAATAAGTCCACGGTCATATATAACAGGCAAGGTGTTAGGCCCACTAACAGGAACCACATTCATAACCCAAGAATTTAAATTCTGTTCAATCAATGCTGCTGCAAATCTGCCAATTTAGCAAATAATAAACTATCAAATCTTTCTTTAAGAAAACAAAAAAGAGAAGAGAGAATGCAGAATCCTAGAACGTAAGATGAATATAATACCCTCCAAAGCCAGCTTTCATGTCCATTACATTTCTTAATCTTATCTTCTTCCAGTGTAAAGCACGAACATAACCTTGTATAGTATCATCCCAGTATTTTGATTCTGCCTTGAAAAGCTCATTTCTAGATATATATGCATCAATTTGTATGGACTGGAGTCTATCAGGAGGAGTTTGCAGTCGTGCAGGCCATTTTGAGACATTTGCTCCATAACCATTTTCAGGAACTGGTGTGATGCATGCCTTGAGATCAACATACCTAAGTGATAAATTATTTGGCCATGTCAACAATAATCAAGTTATCTCCATTAATCCAAAATGGAAAGCTCTTGCAAATGAATCCAGATCAATTATCATTCTTTAAAAGTTTACATCATCAGAAAATAGTCTATAAATAAACATGTTAAGTCTAACCTTAATACCAAATGTTTGGGATCCACTACAAAATTCTAATCTAAATATTAATCAGGAACAATAGGATGATCGTTTGTTTCACCATTCGGTCCTATGAGCTATGTTTTTATCTAAATCTCTTAGGAGCTATCCTTCCCAATCAATCACTTCTACTCATCTCAGTCGACTCCCTGTTCCCCTCTCTTCAATTCTCTAATCAATTCTTCACGTTAATGCATTGACCAAAACACCTCAACTGACTTTCTCTTATCTTAATAAGAATGTTCAAGCAACAATCAAAGAGTTTTCTACATATTTAGTATGCATGCAATCTTGATGCCATTATAAAATTACAACCGAAAAGATGAGAGGAAAAAAAAACTGGTCTATGGTGAAAAATTTTCTTTCCACTTTTCAAACCTTTGGTTCTTTTTTATTTCAACTTTCATGCATAAAGCTCCTTGTTTTATTTCAGCAAACAGATAAAATAAAATAATAATAAAATATCTTCTGAAAATATAAACCTTTTTTGTTTATTATTTTGAGAAAAGATAGGAAGGGAGGGTTAGAACTTAGAACAATTCAAGAAACAATGTCTAAAAATATTTTTCTGTGCTAAACCCTTACTCTGTGTGGTGTGTGTCAAAGCCCCACATCTTAAGACAAGCATCAATATTTGAGCTAATAATAGTTTTTTACGACATTATAGTATAATTACTAAAAAAGTAAGTCAGAATAAAATACATACCAGACTTTGTCTGGGTTATCATCTGGATCACACAATGGAGGTATAGTTCCTTCTTCGCGGTTTATATAGCAGCTATTGTTTAAGGACTTCTGCCATATCGCAATATATCCATCCTTTTTAACAAACTCCCAGCAAAGACGAGTAGTGAGATTAAGCATCTCTGGGAACAGGTCGGCAAAGAAATAAAGAAATTAAAATATATTAATACAAATATATAATACATATATATATATATATAAAAGAGAGAGAGAGAGATGATTTCTTGCTCAATTCAGAAACAAGTTTATTAATCAACATGGAGAAACCCGAATCTATACCCTAGTCATCTCATCTGAAAAAGGCAGCATGTGTGAAACTAGGGGTGCAGCAAATAAAGAACAACACAACTTCGTGCCCTTCCTCAAATTTCTCCTTTTTAAGTCTAAAGAAAGACACCTACATAATGCCTAAAAGAAGCTAGACAGAAAGTAACTTAAAAAGCTTAAAAAGAAGACATAAATAGAGAGAGAGAGAGAGAGAGAGAGAGAGAGAATTATTTTTTAGCAACTCAACTTAAAAAGAAGACATAAATAGAGTACATGGAAAACTTGTGGAAGCCCTAACTACTAATCAATAAATAAATACAAATTAATAAAAGAATTACCATAAACAAAAGGGACTTTAATTGGAAAGTTTCTAAATGTACCTTGCCACTGCTCTTCAAGGGCTTCTTCATGCTTATAAACTGGCTGAGCTGCCCAAACAAAGTATCCTCCTGCCCGGAGCATTCTATTAACCTCAAGCAGCAATATGCCATCTTCATCATAAAGTAAACGATAGTGGATAAACAAAAAAAAGGAATTTAGTAACTTTAGTAACTTTTAAATATTACAAAGGATAAAAATATGGAAAAATATTGAGAGAAAACCCAGCTTAACAAGTTTAATATTCTTATACTCAAAGATTGTCAAAGAAGGGGAGCTGAAAATTTTGAGGTTATTATAGTTCCAGACAGCAAAACAAATAAATGATAGGTGAAAAGTTGCAGAAGCATGGAGCTAATAGCAATGCCAACAGCAGTCTACACTTTACATAAAGGGACACCATTTAAATGCGAAATCTTGTGCTTGAGCAGTTATTCTAAAGATTTTATATTTTCCTGTTCTTTATGTATCATGGATCGTTTGAAATGCCAGAGTAAAACATATTGCATACCATCACGAGTCCAATTGATCCTACAACGTGAACAATGTATCAAGTCAAAAGCTTGGCTGGGATACAACAACCGGTGAGTTGCAAATGCTGCCACCATTGCAGGCACACCACGCTCAAGAGCAAACTGAATCTGGTTTTCATGAACATCTTTGGGAGCTACCGACATAGTGATGACGTTCCGCGATAGCAGATAAGCACCAAAACTTGCTACACCACATCCAACATCCAAAACAACTCGGGTATGTTGACCAAATGCAATATCAGGAATCATCTGCATTTGCAGATTACAAATTGACAATCAGGGATAGAAGATATGCAAACCCATAATTTTTATCTTCCTTTTTCTTTTCTGTAAACATGCCAATTTTAAAATTATACTAACCTTAGAAATATGATCCAAGTATTCATCTGCCCCGTGTATAAACTGCGTACCACCTCCAGGAAACTTAAACTTATTCTTGTCTCGAGAAATCCAGTTTTGACCTCCTTTATCATCAACTAGACGATTATGCGGTACGTTGCTGAACCAAACCTGCAAATGAGTATAGTAGATTCCATGAAGAACAGTCAATAGAGAAGCTCAAAAATTAAAAATTAAATAAAGTTTTGATTGGTTAGAAAGTAGCTGCTGGTCAGCGTTGAAAAGTTTATAATATGCAAACAAGATCTCGCCCCAAATGACATCCCTGCATTTGTTAATTAATTGAAACGCATAAAAACTAATCCAAGCTACATCTAATAGTGAAACAGGATTCTACCAATTCTTCATAGTAATATAATTTAAATTAAAAAAACACTATCATGATAAACGAAAGCATACTTTGCATGTTCACGGAGATCTGAATTTTATGAATCAGAAGCAAAAATCGAGCAACAAAATTAAAAACTAAAAACTGAAAAGCCCATCTACAATAATTCTTATGTTTTTCTTCTATTTTCCTGGTCGCCAAACGAAGTCAGAAAGCAGTAGTCAACTCCTACCAGGAACAAAAAAAAGAACAAAAAAGAAGAAGCAAGCAAATACCTCGTCGCGGCTTTTCGGCCATTGAAGTGGGGCTCTGTAATTCTTCGGTGCCGGAACCAAGCAATTCAAACTCCGACCCGGTTCCGGACAATGCCGTTCGAACCTCTCTCCTTTCTCCGTCGATTTGAGCTTCTTGATGGCAACGACATTATCCAAACAAGGTATATACTCACTCATACTACTCGAACACAGCTGAAACTTCTCAACTCTAATCTTACCCGAATCGCTCCCTTCGTTCTCTCCGACCTCAGTCCCATTCTCAGCCGCCCAATTATCCAGAACCTCGTCCTGATCGAACTCTCCGACCTCGAACTCATCCGACATTGTCCCATTCTCGTCGACGATTCCGAACGTCTTAATCGACGGCGGAGGAGGAGGAGGAGGAGGATTCAGCGGCGACGAGACCGGCGCCGTAGAGAATGTTTTGACGGGGAAAAACTCGGTTTCGTTGGCCGAAATCAGGGAGGAGATATTAAAGGACCTTCCCAGATTGGGCGAGAGTGAGACAGAAGGGGTTTGGCGCGTGGTAAAGAAGACGAGCTGCTGGTTACCATCAGACCAATGCTTGCCCAAGTAGAAGAATGTGACCGAAACGAAAGCGAAGGCGGCGATCGTTATGACCTTGGGGGCTTTAGAGAATTCTCCATTGGTTAAAGCTTTCATGATCTTTTTTCAGATTTCAGGAAGAAAAAAAAAAAGGTTAATCAAATTCTATGGATCTGAGATCTCTTTCTTTGATTTCTCTCGGACAATAAATCAAACACATAGAGATCGTTCTTTGTAAGCTCCGGACTTGCACCGAGAATGTGTAAGAGTGTGAATTTGGAATTTTATTTCCCATATAAAAGCGCATTTTTCGAATTTTTTATAAAGAGGAAGCGTTGTCACGGAGGAAGAGTGAACGGACCTTATGTGGACGTTGTCAGATGAATACACGTGTACAGATAGATTTGTTATTTCTTTGATGTGATTTCGTGGTACCGTTTCCCGTTTACTTGTCGGTGACGAACATCTTCCAAATTACGGCTATCAGAGTTGCAAGTTGACCAAGTTTCTTGCCCCGAGAGTTTTTTTTTTTTAGATCGTTGAGAGTTATGTTTGGGTGTGATATTGTATAATATTTAGTGGAGAATATTTTGTTATAAATTTTTGAAAATTAATTAATTTTAACAGCAAAAGTTGACGAAATTAATTTTATTTATTTATACTTTAAAAATATATATATATATATATTTTAGATAAATTAAATTAAATTTCTTATTATTATTATTTTTTTAAAACAATTACATAATCTATATATATTAACATTATCTAAAGCTATCCATAATATATTAAGTTGAGTTATAATTATTATTTATGATAGTAGCTACATTATATTTTCAAAAAGAAGGAAAATAAAGCCTTTAAAAGAAACGAAGTATTATAACACAGTAAAATGTCTTTCCAACTCATCATGTGAAGAAAAAAAAAGCAAAAAAAGAAAAGAAAATCAGCATGTCTGCAATGTCTATGATATAAATATAATATAGTGCAATGTCCATTATGGAAAAGAAAAGCGTTTTGGAAAAACAAATATACTGTATCAGATATAAACATATTACAATGCAAGTTAAGTCGAATCCCTCCCTCCGATTTGTATATGCAGCCTAAAGTATACAAAAATGGAATCCACAANAAAATTTTTTTTAAATATTTTAAATTACAAATTTATGTGACATACAAAAAAACTGAGATTTTTATGATATTTTCATATATATATATATATATAAATTTTACTATTTTATGCTTATAACAATACAATTTTGGTGACAATAAAGTTTTTTGCCAATTTATAATATTAACAAAAGATGTTTTCAATTTACCATAAAAGAAAAGAAAAGAAAAACTGTTTTCAATACACAAGAATGCAACACCTTATCTGCTGTATTTATAAAATTTTAATTTTAATTTTTTTTTTGCTAATTTATCTGCTGTATATTTTTCACTCATTTATTCCCATTTCATTTCTAACCATAAGTAATTATGGATATTTCATAGTGAAAAAGTAAATACACATAAAAAGAAAAATAGAGGAGATTTTTGGTTAAAAAAAAGGTACCTTAGAATCTCCGAGTGCTGTCGGAAATATCAGATAAATTGGTCAAACCGAGACACACATCTCGAAAGAGCCCTGTGTTTCGAGCTGTCAATGAAACGTGTACACTTCGCCACGTAGCAGATTCATCCAATAAAAACGGAACACGTGGGTACTGCAGAGCACAATAGCTAATATCAGACAACGCAGGCTAGTGGGTCCCACACTAATGCATGTTGCCTCGTGGCGGACTCAACAAAGGGAAAGAGATAAGGCCCAAGAGTTAACATCCACTGCATCTCGGGTGTAGAAACCCAATCAAACTTATTACTGTTAGATCTAATTACTAAAGTTGTAGGAATCAATCTAACGGTTAAACCACAAAAAATTCATGTTTTATTTTTATTTTTTATGATAGAGACAAAGTTTGTTGACCCATGAACAATTAACAAATGTGTGAAAAAACAAAGTTGCCATAAAATTATCCCCACTGTTTTATGTTGCCTCAGTTCAGCTGACTGACAGAGAAGAGAGAGAGAGAGAGAGACTGTATTCTCTGTGTAGCATATGAGATGGATGGTGATAACTGAGAAAGCCTCCATAAATTTTTAGGGTTTTCCTTTTCTCTCAATACCCCCACAAAATCTTTGCTTAGATTTTTTTTTCATTTTTTTCATTTTTGTTTTGTTTTGTTGGGGGTTCAGTCATGGATTTCTTTCTCAATTCCATAATTAAAAAGTGGGTTTTGGAGTTTCAACAGCTGGTAACATCTTAAACTGTTCTTTCAATATATATATTTTTTATTTTTAATATAAAGTTTCAATTTTTTTTTTTTTTTTTTTTAAATTGTTGTTGTTGTTGGTTGGTTTTTTTTTTTCAACATCAGTGTGCATGTGTGACAATGTGTAGTGGAATGTTTAGTTGAAGTATATTTGTTAGCTGTGTATGATCTGAATCTATTCCATTCCTTTTTCATTCTCTTTTATCTGGATAACGAGAAACTACATAATTTTATCTTTTCATTTTTTTGTTTTTCTTGCTTTGATTCACTTCTCAAAGCTTATCTTCAAACTCATCTTCTAGTTTTTCTATTTTACTTTTGTTTTTTCCTTCACCAATTTGGTTGCAGTTTCGTTTCTCACATTTTTCTTTTCCTTTGGGATTTCATAAGAGAAGAAAACTCAAAGCTGTGCTTGCTTTAAGATTTCTAATTCTAATTTTCTTGGTTAAATTTAGCTAGTGGCTTTGTTGTTTTTTCGAGTAAATTTTTGTGGGTTTTGCTTTCTACAGGGAAGATTTTTCTTTAATGGGAGTATTCTTTCATGTGGGCATAGTTGAAGAAAGCTTTGGTTAGCTATAAAGTTGGATTTTTTTGTTTTGTTTCTAGTTCTTTGAAAATATGGTTTCCAAATCGTATTCGAATCTTTTGGAACTTGCCTCAGGCGAGCTGCCTTCATTGAGTCGTATTACCCGTAGATTACCTCGGATCATGACCGTGGCTGGTGTTATTTCTGATATTGATGATGACCCTCTTGAGAGTGTTTGCTCTGACCCATCTTCTTCCTCAGTTCAACGAGACCGAATCATTATAGTTGCTAACCAGCTTCCTATAAGGGTTCATAGGAAATCAGATAATAATAAAGGTTGGATTTTTAGTTGGGATGAGAATTCGCTTCTTCTCCAATTGAAAGATGGTTTAGGAGATGAAGATACTGAGGTTATCTATGTTGGTTGTCTTAAGGAAGAAATTCATCCAAATGAACAAGATGAGGTTTCCCAAATACTCTTAGAGACTTTCAAATGCATACCAACATTCCTCCCACCTGATCTTTTCAGCCGTTATTATCATGGGTTTTGCAAGCAACAATTATGGCCTCTGTTTCATTACATGCTGCCACTTTCACCGGACCTTGGTGGCCGGTTTAACCGGTCGCTGTGGCAAGCATATGTGTCAGTCAATAAGATATTTGCTGATAGGATCATGGAAGTGATTAACCCAGAGGATGATTTTGTTTGGGTACATGATTATCATCTAATGGTGTTACCAAGTTTCTTGAGGAAAAGGTTCAACCGTATAAAGCTTGGGTTTTTCCTCCACAGTCCATTCCCTTCATCAGAAATCTATAAGACATTGCCAATTAGGGAAGAACTTCTCAGAGCCCTCTTGAATTCGGATTTAATTGGGTTCCATACATTTGACTATGCAAGACATTTTCTATCCTGCTGTAGTAGAATGCTTGGTCTTACCTATGAATCCAAGCGGGGTTATATAGGCCTCGAGTATTATGGTCGGACTGTTAGCATCAAAATTCTTCCTGTTGGCATACACATGGGTCAGCTCCAGTCAGTCTTGAGTCAACCAGAGACTGAATCCAAGGTTGCTGAACTAATCAGACAGTTTTCTGATAAGGGTAGGATAATGTTACTTGGAGTGGATGACATGGATATATTTAAAGGTATAAGTCTGAAGCTATTGGCAATGGAGCAGCTGCTGTTGCAGCATAAAGAGTGTCAGGGGAAGGTAGTGTTGGTGCAGATAGCTAATCCAGCCCGGGGGCGAGGAAAAGATGTGAAAGAGGTTCAAGCTGAGACTTATGCAACTGTGAAGCGGATTAATGAAAGATTTGGGAAACCAGGGTATGATCCTGTTATTTTGATTAGCGAACCTCTTAAGTTTTATGAGAGAGTTGCATATTATGTTGTTGCTGAGTGTTGCTTAGTGACTGCGGTCAGGGACGGGATGAATCTCATACCATATGAATACATAATTAGCCGGGAAGGAAATGAGAAGTTGGATAAGGTTTTGGGTTTGGAACCATCCACCCCAAAGAAAAGCATGTTAGTTGTATCCGAGTTCATTGGTTGCTCCCCCTCATTGAGTGGAGCAATTCGTGTGAATCCCTGGAATGTTGATGCTGTGGCAGATGCTATGGAGTGTGCCTTGAGGATGGCTGAGCCAGAAAAACAGCTCCGGCATGAGAAGCATTATAGATATGTCAGCACCCATGATGTCGGGTATTGGGCTCGAAGCTTTCTACAGGATTTGGAGAGGACATGTAGGGATCATTTGCGGCAGAGGTGCTGGGGCATTGGGTTTGGTTTGGGTTTCAGAGTTGTGGCACTCGATCCAAACTTCAAGAAGCTATTGATGGAGAACATAGTTTCAGCCTACAAAAGGACTACAGCTAGAGCAATTCTTCTGGATTATGATGGCACATTAATGCCTCAGGGTTCTATTGATAAGAGTCCAAATTCTAAATGCATCGACATTCTAAATAGCCTGTGCAGAGATAAGAACAACATGGTTTTCATTGTTAGTGCTAGAAGCCGAAAGAAACTTACGGAATGGTTCTCCCCTTGTGAGAAAATGGGAATTGCTGCTGAGCATGGCTACTTCCTGAGGTAAAATAGTTAGATTTTTAACATGTTTTTAAAAATATCATCGTACGTAAGACATTTCAGTGCTGTTTAGAACTAATAATTTTGGAATTCTAGGCTGCAGCGAGATGAGGAATGGGAAACATGCGTACCAGTTGTTGACTGTAGTTGGAAGCAGATTGCAGAGCCAGTTATGAGGCTTTACACTGAGACAACTGATGGGTCCACCATTGAAGATAAGGAAACTTCACTTGTATGGTCTTATGAGGATGCAGATCCTGATTTTGGATCATGCCAAGCTAAGGAGCTTCTAGATCATCTTGAAAGTGTGCTAGCCAATGAACCAGTTACTGTCAAGAGTGGTCCAAGTATAGTGGAGGTTAAGCCACAGGTTTAAATCGCGTTTACCTTTTCAAACATACCTTCTGAATTCCTCTATTTCGGGATTTTGAATCAAAATGTGCATAAAATTAACCATTCAGAGAACTAGAGCTTAAACACACTTGTTCAATAAGTCAAATTGCCTGTTATTCTGCCCTGCCATACCTTGACACCGAGCTGCTTTTCAAGTTTGGATTGGTTCACTTTGTTTGGAGTGTGTGAAAAGATTACGCCATTTTCCATGCCTAGTAGGATTTCCCTGTAACAATGTTATACCAGTAAACTAATTGCGAAGGGATACAAACAAATTTATAAGAAGAATGAGAATTGAAATCCAGTTTTATATGACCCTTTAAACAAGAATTTTGAAATTTCGTAGTACTGTACCTTTTGGCATGTTGAAACATGCATTAGATTTTTGTCCACATCAGTTTAGGATGATACACAGACCAAGTCAGTCTTCTGTTTTGTAGTTGAAATATTGGAGTAGCTCTTATGAAACTGTCAGCCACCATGCTTGTATGATCTCATGAATTGATCAGATTTCAAATGTGATTTCTCCACAACTAATATCCTTATGCATACATGTAGAGTGTAATACTAATATGCTTATTATCTACGTGCAGGGTGTGAGCAAAGGCCTCGTCGCCAAACGCCTTCTTTTCACCATGCAAGATAGGGGAATGACACCAGACTTTGTTCTGTGCATAGGGGATGATCGATCTGATGAAGACATGTTTGAGGCAATCATAAGTTCCATGGAGGGCCCATCAATTGCTCCCAAGGCAGAGGTATTTGCTTGTACAGTGGGTCGAAAACCAAGCAAGGCTAAATACTATCTGGATGACACAGTTGAGATTGTAAGGTTAATGCAGGGTCTGGCTTTGGTTTCAGACCAAACAATACCCACTTAATTATTTCAAGCAAGTGCCTTTCTAGGCTTCTCAAAGATAGATACAGGTTCACTGCCTTGCTGTTCCGATTTGTAATTGTAATCATGTAGGCTGTGAGGCTCATTTCATGTCTTTTTTTAATCTTTCCGACAATGTAAATTGGGTTACTTAGAGAAGCTAGGACACTTCTTGTTCTTCAAGTTTGATACTGTAAATCTGTAAATATGTTTGTGCATGAAAAACTCTGAGCTTGTTTTACTGCATTTGTTAACAAACTCTCTTCACATCCTTCGGTTTCTAAGATTTTCAGACTTTAGATTTCATTTGATTTAGATTGTCCTTCGGTTTCTAAGATTTTCAGACTTTAGATTTCATTTGATTTAGATTGCTGTAAATGATATTGTGAATGCCATTTGATTCAGGTTCATTTTTCTCATTCCGAGAGGAAGTCAAATTCAGCAACTTTCTGCTAGTACTTGCAGTCTAAATTTCAGTGCAGAGATTCTAAAATTTGATCCATTTTGGTTAGATGTGTTGACAAATTTATTATTATTTTTATGTATTGATTCACCCTGTTTAGATCTTTTTTAGGTTTTTTACCATCTCTCTCTTGCCCAAATGCATTACTGTCACTAATTCTGTAACTATACGTGTAGTGCATTACGTTTTATCAGTGCGAATTTTGTAGTTGCAGCTGTAGTTTGTAGATTGTTTCTAAATTAGCAGAACTGGTGATGCTGTGTTTGTTCACTAAAATAATGTTATAGTAGGCATTTTCACCATAATGGGTAAAATCTTTCCCATTTTCAAACAAACTATATCTAATTGTAATTTAAGAAAGTTGGAGATATCGTTTTAAAATTATATTGAAACTATCAATTGTATGAAACATTATCATGTTTCTAATTGACGTTTTTTATTTATGGATTTTGTTTTTGTTGTAGATTAGGATATGATAAATTAAAAGCAATTTTTCGTATTATGGATTAGTTTGAATTATAATTGCCTATTTACTATTTTTTCTTCAATTTATGGAATTCAGTATATGTTGTCGATTAATTGCTTTTAAAAGATGGTATTTTATTTTTTTTAGTTTATCCACGAGTATTGCCAGGATAGTTAGCTTTAATTTTGTTCGAACTATGGTTAAACCTAACTATGGAGAGCTTTTTCAACGGTGTCTTAAAAGATGATATTTTGATATATATATATATATATATATATATATATATATATATGAGTACTTTTACAATTAGAATATTTTTATTTTAGTAAAATAAAAATTGTCACTAAAAGTATATTTTTAGTAACAAATCTAAAAATATTATCACTAAAAATAAATTATCTATGACAAAATTTTAAATTTATCACTAATAACATATCATTAGTGACAATCTTTATTTTAATAAAGTAAAAATATCTTTATTTTAGAATCTCTCTCTCTATATATATATATTCTTTTATTTCTAAATGGTCCTCTCAATTACCCACTTCTTACCTAAAATTGTTCCACGAAGAAGGAAGCATCCAAAAGGAAAAAAAAAAAAGCTGGAAAATCCATGTACTTTGTAAGACAAGTTCATATGGTCGTTGGGAAAGTGATATAGAGGCAACATAAAATATCATAAAAATGGAGGTTCGACTATGAATATATAAGAAATTGGAAATTTTTCTGAAAATAAATATGTTATAATTTAATAGACATTAATTTAATTATAATCAAATCAAGATAAAGTATTCTACCAAGAAGAAGAAGAAGAAGAGGAGTATTGAATACCAATGGGGCGAGGCTATTTCAACATTTTTGTTCAAAATCATAGCAAAGCAAACTCCAAAGAATTAGTAGCCAATTTAATATTTGTTTTCTATTCATACCCATTCCTACAAAAGAAAGGAACCCCAAAACTCAAAAACAAAGAAAGATTGCATATTTCCAATCAAACTATGTACTCAAAACAATCTTGAACTAAAACAAATTATGTGTGCAAACAAAGAAGCCCTTTGAACCAAATTCCAAATGGAACTTTTTTGCTTGGATTGAAATAAGGGAAAGAAATATAGGTCTTGAAAGTTTAGAGTTAGATCTGTTAGAGTAGTCTAGTTTACAACCATCAATTTAGAAACTACAGATAGATAAGACTTCAAAAATGAAAAGTTTCTAACATGTATCAATCAAAGAATAGAAAACAGAGAGAAACAATTGGCAGAACAAACCAATTACTACAAGTTACTTGGAATTTGAAGTCCTAGCTAGAAACCTCCACAGCTAAGATCGAGTTAGAAACCTTTGGCCTGATGAAATGAAATTTCAGAGATCTATTCTCAAACTTAGATTTAAAAAAAAAAAAAAAAAAAAAAAAAAAAAAAAAAGAAGATAATAAATGAAAAAATATGTTCACTTTTCGAATACCGTAACGACTGATTATGTAAGTCTGTCGTTTTTATTGCACTTATTCCAATGTTAATCGTAACTCGCTCGTTGTGCTCATGATATTCACTCGCTTAACAATCAATATATACGTCATGTATACAATACATACTTCAATTATAGTTTAGAAGCAAGATCATCACTAATTATCACTAATTTCATCACTTGATCAGTATAGTTTCATACTATATAATAACACCTTATTCACACCTCAAATTCTGATAATCTTGATCCCAAGCTAACAGTCTCTCAGCTTCCTTAAATACTAATTAGTGAACATGAAGTAACAGTAGAAAGAAAATATTAGAAATGGTGAAACTTAATGGATATATAAAAAAAAGAATTCTTAGTTCATATGTTTGTTAATTCGTTACAATAGGTATATTCATTAACTAAAATACAATTAAAAATACTTCTAAATATGAAATATTTACATAACGTGTGAATTGCATTTTAATTAACTAGCCTAATTAGACAATTACTGTGAAATTGGAACACTTTTTCTAGTCCTTGGGCACTTTGGACAAACCCCAGCCATAACCAATTACTCGTTTGTTTAAAAAAACATAAAAAAATAAAAAAATAAAAAAAAAACAAAGGGGGTTTTAAAAGGGGAAAACATTTACCATTAAAAATAAAAAAAAAACAAAGGGGGTTTTAAAAGGGGAAAACATTTACCATTAAAAAACAAAGGTTATTTATTTTTATTTTTATTTTTGGCTAAAAAAACTCATCTCAAGACAAAGTAATATCGTTCAAAAATTACCAAAATAAAAGTTCCTGAAAATTTGTTAATTTATATGAGAGTAAAGTCTAGGGGAAAAATATGGTCATCGGTTTTTGCAAAAAAATTGTTAATTTGTACATATTTAGAGCATCTCTAATGATATTGTAGATTGCTTTAATTTTATTGTCACATCATAAATATAATTGATATGGCAAAAAATAAAATTGACACTGTCAAATAAACTGTCTATTTTTAGAAAGTCTATTAGACAGTGTGACTCAGTAATTAACTCTTTTATTTTATTATTTTTTCAATTATTTTAGAATTTTAAATAGATACAATTTAAAAAAAAAATTATACATAATTTATTAATTTTATTGTGAATAGACATTTGCAACATAAATAAAAAAATTTCTATTTTATGTGCCATATAAACTCCGATCTACAAAACTATTAAAAATGCTCTTACATTAATTTATCTTCTGAAAACCAAATAAAAAAGATGTAATAAAAAAATATAAATTAAAAAGTTAATTTTATCGATCAGCTTTTAAAATTTAGTCTAATTCAAATTTAGCCATTCAACTTTTATGAATTTCATTTGCACTTATCCGTGAGTTTGATTTCCTTATAATTAACAGCAAAAAATTATACAAATAATTGCACAATCCGAAAAAAGAAGATAAAAATATGATTTACATTGGATTATGTGATATAGTAAAATATATTTAAAAATAATATGATCAATCGTTTAAAAAAAAAAAATAGTCAGATAATAACAGTATTTTTTTGCTAAGAAAATTAGAAAAAATCATTTTTGAATTATTTAGATTTTATTTATTATGCTTTTAGATCTATATATATTATTTATAAAATATTAATTATTAATTTAAAAGTAATTAATCATTAAATGTTTATTAATTTAAATTCATTTGGTTTAAATATATTAATTTCCAATTCATATACTTTCATTTAAAAAAAAAACTGTCATTAATTTAACACCATTTAGTTCTTTCGTTAAAGAAATTAATTTAAAAAAAATTCATTTATTTTTTCATATACTTTAAAAAAATTAATTAGATGAATATAATTACAAAAAATTAAAAATTATTTCATTTTTACAAACTGCATAAAAGTAATTAAAACTGACATACAGGAGAAAACAATGAAAGATTTGAAATGGCAAATGAATTGTAGAGGCTGCAGCAGTATTGGGGCAAGACTAGAGTACAATTTTGGTTGCATCAAATGAAACTTTTTACTTTTGATTTGTAACTTTTGAAACCGGTCAAGTAACTGTTATTTATTTTTTTATTTTTATTTTTTTTCTTTTACCCTTGTCTTCTCCAGCGTGCCATTTTAAAGAGTGTTTTTGGTTTTTCTTTCTCTCCTTTTCCGATCAACCTCTACAGCAGTGGGCAATAATTTTTTTTTTCCTTCTTCTTCTACTGTATTTTCGCACGATAAATTTGTTTATTTGTCATTGAAATTTTTTGTTTCTCTTTTTTCATTTTTTCCACAGGCACCAGATGATAGAAGATTTAGTTAAATTCAATATCTATCATTGGGGGACATTTCTGTACAACGAGACATTTAAAGCCTTGAATGGGTTCTTTACCCGGCCACGTCCAGGCGAAGTGCGAAATACTTCTGGTAGCCACGACGTAAAGGGATTCCTTCTAGCATTTCAGGTGCAATTTTATGAACTAGCGTGTTGATGTACACCCTAATATACTTATATACATATACATATATAATGAATATACATGCCACAAAGTGATCCGGTTTCTACTAATATACCTAACTTTGTTGTATATATGCAACTGAAATATTTGTCGTTGTAGGTGTGGACTTATGAGAGTATCCCCAAGCTAGGAGATGACGGTATTGCAACTAGAATTTCCCAAGCGGTGCCTCGTGTTTTAGGGTGGAAGGCAACGACCCACCCAAATTATGAAGGCCTCAAATATGCAATATTTGATAAGAAAAATGTAAGATTCATTAAAATACAAGGCAAATGTATTTTGGTTCCACCCGTCAAACTGACCATTAACAATTGCTCATGTTTTTTGTCGCAGCTTGAAGTGCATTGGACATTATGTCCAAGGGAGGATGAACTGTGTTAGGCATATATGACCATTTTTGCTAACGGTCATCACAAACGTAAATGCCGATTTCCACCGATTGTGGAAGAATCTAAGGACACAGAACCAGAGAATGCAGCCGCACCTTCCAGGCATGAGGACAGTGCGCAACCACGCCCATCGGCCGACGCTCGCAGTGACAACATCGTAAGTCTTCCAAAACCCTAAATTGGAACCCAAAACTTATTTTTTGTGATTTATTGCAGCTGAAAGGTTTTTGCCAACTTAATTTTTGCGGGATTATATGGCAGATGGAAACAATCCTTAAATGCCTTGATAGGGTGGATCAAAATGTTGATCGGATTGGTCGCCACCAATTGACAATTAAACAGCGTCAAGATGTATTCGGTAGCCGCATTGAGACAATACAGTCTCAGATGAATGACATCAATAGCAAGCTTAATGCTATACTTGAAAAACTTAGCAATCAAGTACTTTTCCATTAACATTTATGATTCGAGTATTAACCAATAGTTATTGAGATTTAGGTATATTGTAAGTGTCACAGGAATTGCCACAAGACACAGTATCGCCCCGTGATCCGACACCACCACTGGTTCATGATACATGTCAGGGTGTGGAACATTATCAGCATGATCCACACTTCGATGTGGTGCCTCGAGATTTACTTGCTACCATCAACAATGATCGGTCGTGCCAAATTGCGACTCCACTGCCCGTCAATCAACCTTCATCAATGTTACAGTCACAAAGGGGTGATATGATCGAGGATCGTGATATGTCGACACTGACCACAGTGACTATGCCAATTGGTATTGATTTGCATATACATATTGACGATGATAGCGATTGGATGACGTTAACTGATAATAGTGCAATTGAAATGAATAAGTAGGAAGAATGCATGCCATTTCAGATTTGGGCAACCCATGGCATCGAGGACCTGTGACAGTTTCTGGGGCCCGTCAGTCAAGCAGGACGCCAATACAAACCATTTGACATTACGAAGAGTCCATGAGTGGATCCAAGGGCACATCGAAAATCAAGTACGAAATTGAACCCGATGTCAAAGCCTACAGATGAGGAGCTTGTTGCCTTCCGTGATTGGTACTTGATGAGTAAGCCAACGACTACAGCTGATATAGAATATGGTAAGGTCTCAAGGACCTTTTTCGATGGTATCTTACGGCCTAGAGGTTCGCTTCAACCTCACGTGAGTTTTTGCCATTGTTAATCATAGATAAAAGTGTTTAATTTAAATTCATTACACATAAGTTAATAATTTTGAATGTGCAGCACATTGACTCATGCCTATTCCACATCAGAAAGAGGATGTACATGGAACCGGAGGCATTTTTAGAGCGTTGTGCAATATTGGATTGCATGCTGTGGGTGGGTTATGTCATGTCTTTCATTGGTTATGCAAATTAATAAATTTAGGACTCGTCTAGTACAATAAACCTTCCATTTTTTTATATTTCCAGCAAGCTATGTTTATACGCCACAAAGATCACATCGATTCGCTATTAGAGATTAAGGCAGCCACCATATTTTCTCAGTCATTCAAGGGTGAATATCCTATATATGGTCGACTGCGGTGGACATGTGACTACGTAAGTTATTTTGATAATTTCATTAATTTATACCGTATAACAGTCGTGTGTACTCAAAATATGTGACATGCACATTGTGTTTACTAACATTTACATCCAAATCCTAGTTGCTAATGCCTATTAATAATGACAATAAACATTGGCTCGTTGCACACGTTGACATTATTAAGAAGCATTTAGACCTGTATGATCCATCTGTCAAGAAGACAACATCTCATTTCCAGGAGGAAAATGCCACATGCATATGCCATTTGGTGCCTAAAATATTGCATTTTTTCATATTTACAACCGCCGACCAGAAATCACGGACTGTTTAGAACCATTTACGATTAGAAAGATGGATGACACATTTGCTCAGCAATCAGTGAGGTATGTTTGACCTATGTTGTTATGTAAAATCGTTAATACAATTGGATATATTAGTGTTTAACATCGTATGTTTGTTAAAAATTTTATACCACATAATGAATATGTAGTTCAGTGAAGAATGCGTAATGTTGACTTTAAGATGGATTGAAAACAAATCCGGTGGGCTAAAATATCACTGCCATGAGGAAAAAATATGTGGTAGGGTTGTTCCACCAAAACTTCAAATTGTAATTTGTAGGGGAATTTTGCATATATGAATTATTGTTCTATCGTGTAATATATATATAAGCTACTTCTATGTTTAATTGTAATATTCAGTAATGTATAAAACAGTGGAACCTATTTGTACATAATATATACATTTTGAGTTTTTACGTATATGACATTGTTTGTTGCCATATAAAGATGGTGGAACCAGCAATCGATGTGGTGGGATAAAAAAATCAAATAAGACCTTTAAACTTCATATATATTAAATCAATTCTAATGCTATAATTAATTATGCAAGTTGTAACAAAAAATCAACATTCTCTTCAAATTATTTTATTAACGTTTAAAAATTTATAACATCGTTCTTAATGAGCAATATAAATAATATTATTTCTTTGGTGAGCAATATTATTGTCCAAATTGAAGTAACATTATCCCTAATAAGGTTTATTATTTCATAACTAAGTAATATTGCACCTTTGACCATCGTTGAACCATAATAAAGGAATATAAAAACCATAATTAACTAATTATGTCCTTAATTAAGTAATTTTATCCATAAAGGAGCAGTATTGTCCTTATCGATTACGATTGTCCATAATGGAAAACAATAGTCCTAAAAGCGTCATATTCTTCCATATCGGAGTAACATTGCAAGTTTGACCATAATAGGGTAACATATAACCATAATGTAGTATATATTACAAAAATGGAGTAAATTTATTCATATTATAGTAATGTTAACTTTTATTTGTTACATTGTTCATAAAAAGTGACATTTGGCCATAAGGAGATAACATATGACCAAAGTAGAGTGCTTTGGTCCATAGATAATTGACTTTGTCCTTTATTGAGTAATATTTCTCACAATGAGTCATATTTGTCCATTTCAAAGTTACGTTTTACATTTAAATTTTTCCCAAAAAAAATATGTACATTTTTATTTTTTTGTACCCCTCATAGTTTGGTATGGGGACCTCGTTTTCGGATGTGGGGTGTTACTATTTTCACAATTAATTTTTTTTTCTGCTGACGTGGCACGTTTTCATCATTTCATTTGACATACAAATTGCAAAGTCTTACCTAGAAATTTGTGAAATCATATTTTTTCCCCCAAATTTTTCCTTTCTTCCCGCCCACTTTTTTTTTTCCCTTTCTTTCCATTGAAACCGGCAACCGGTTTCATATTTTTATCACTATTTGCCCATGCCATGTGTCACTCAATGAAATGGGCCTCATCCCTTCAACCCTTTTAAAGGGGTTTGACTCTAGAATTCTCCGCAGTATTGTTAAAAAAATTATAAGCTAATAAATTTAAATTAAATAAAACTTTAAAGATTGCAAATGCAATAAATTTTGATTGAATCTCTCTATTGTACCAACAGGAGAAAAGCTTTAGCGGAGTAGACGTATAGGACGTCCATCACATACAGATAAGCTCTATGATAAATCCGACATATATATGTGAGATGTATAATTTATATGCCTATCTCACTGAAATAATTCACATATAATACCATTTATCTTTCCAGATTGTATTTGATGAATTATTTCTAAACGAAAAATGCTATTGTGAAATAGTAATTATTGTTATGCATGGATCCAATGTTGATATGACTTTTATAGGTTCATAATTTCAACAAAGAATTTTAGTTAATTTTAAATTCATGAAATTTCCAACAAAACCAATAAATAACTATCATATTTCTACTGTTAATTTGGGTAGTTTTAAGACCCCCTAAAATGCATTATGGAACATATATATATATATATATTTAACTAACAAAACTGAAATGTTTGGTAAGCTTACGCAATTATCCAATTTTCACTACAAGAAATCTGACCTACAACTACAATGACCTTTTGTAACTGAAAGCTGTTTTTTCGTCGCAAAAGACATTCAGTTACGGAAACACGTTGTAATAATGTCATGACAATAGGTGCGTCACTTAAAGTCCATAGCCATGAAAAAAAGATTGTTTCATGACTAAAAGCTAATTCATGCATTTTGGTCAATTTCGTGACTGAATATGTTACGTTCAGTTACGAAGCAATGCGTAACTGAAATTGCATGTATTCGTTACTGAAACTGATAATTCATGGGTAAAGTTGATGACTCAGTTACGAAGTATTTCGTTACTCTTTCATAAATGAGTCACGAAATTTTTTTCATTACTAATTCCAATGTTTTAGTCATGATATTTATGTCAATGACTAAATTATGTTTGAATTAGCCACAAAAGTTTTATTCGTTACTACATTTTAATTTTTTGTCACGAAGAGGTTTCCATTACTTAATTCGTATTCATTAGTCACGAAAAAATTCATTGCAAATTGTAAATTACATTAGCCATGAAAGTATTTTTCATAACTAATTGAATATTTTTTTGTCACGAAACGATTTCCATTACTAAATTTGGTTCAATTAGCCACAAAATCTTTTTGTTACGTGGCTAATTATATTAGCCACAGAAGTTTTACATAATTGTTGTTATGGAAAACGTACCAGTCCCATATTAGTTAGTTACGAACACATTCATTTTAGTGAGCAATGTGCTGAAATAAAACATAAGTTCCATAATGCATCCAGAAACAACAAACAAAGCCAAAACTGCATGTAACTTATGAATATATTCTTCAATACTTATAATTATCCATCCCAAAACATGTGATTCACAACATATATATAAGTGTAAAGTTTCAGCATTAATAATTTAGTTTCTCATTACCTAATCACAGCATGTGCAAGTTAAGATGTTAGCACTTTAACATCTTCAAAAGATATATATTAACATTTGACCTTTCAACTAGTATTTACTGGCATATGAGAAGTAATGTATTAGCTTGCATACCACATTCATTCTAAGTCCAAGCTAAAGGAACCTGCACATGAAGAAAGCAGAAACAGCCAACACAATGTTCACGCATAAGTTATTGGAACAAAAATTTTGAAATATATATTGCCATTTACTTGTTAATTTACAAGTACCTTCATCATTAAGAATTGTTTCAGTTTGTAGATTACACTTAAAGGAGTCCATTCGCAATTGCATTTCCTTTATGTAAGTCATATAATTGTTATGACGATCCTCATACACTTTGAGCCTTTCTTTCAGTTCCTCGTTTTGCACCTCAAAGTTGGCAGCTTTTTGAACTGTTGCTTTCTTCCTTTTTCGTGCCTCTTCAGCTTTTCTTAAAGCGTTTTGAACCCTCCACGATTTAGATCTTTGATGCTTTACACCTTCACCTAATCCACATATGTAGCCAGATTTGGGTAGTAAAACCATATCAAATAGTTCATCCTCTCCCATTTTATCATCGCCTTCATCTTGTGTCTCATCCTTTAACTCAAGTACATTATTCTAAAAAATAGTTACATTAACAACCTAGCGACGTGTTGCTTGATAGTATTAAAGTTGAAAAGCAAATATCAACCATCCTTGCTTACCATAAATTTCAGCATACTAGTTAGTGATCATTTATTATTATATTAACATTCTATATGTATACTTTCATAAACTTTTTTGGAAACTTCATCTACCCACTTGTTATTTTTCTTGCTGAAATGTGTCTCTTTCCATAATCATTTTCTTCCAAGCAACTGTCCATTTTTTGCGTCTCCCTACAATGTAAATTGTTTATCGGTTTAGTACATACAATCTGTTTATACTGCAAAGATGAATAGCAATCACATATAACATCCTTATCTTCTTCAGGAAAATGAGAAAAAATCTTACCAAATCATATCGAATGTGAGCGAAGGACTTCGTTACTCCACAATGATTAATCATTCTTGCTGCACGGTTTGTCTTGTTGATTGCACTCATTTTCTATATTTATGTTATTGGAACATAAAGCAATATTAGTATACTTTGATTTACATGTCAATCCACATATATGTTTCACACACAATAGTTCACACACACAAAGCTCAATTATTCACAGCATTTGGTCCATCTGCCAATTTCATCCCTAATATTCTTGTTTCAACAAAAACTTCATAGAAACTGTAAATTAGTCCTACAAATGTCATCCGATTCTAGTACCTAAAACATATCTTAGCACAACACATTCATTTTGTCATCCAATAGCAAATGAATGTCATCCAAGCTTAGTACCTAAAACAAACCTTAGCACAACAAAACCATTGTTTTCCAAACTTTTGGACAACAAACAAATGTTAACAGAAAATATCAAATACTATAGATTTATATAAATTGAAAAGGTGCAATACACAACCTTTTCAATTTCTATTAGGAAATAAAAGGAGATCTGACCAAATGAAACTAGCCAATAACATTCTTTTGTGTCTATTCTACTGCTAAACAATTTATAACAGAAAGTGATCCTCAAAAAATATCCAAGGATGAATATCATGCTACAGCCAAATCAACAATGGAAAATCAGCCAAATTAGCAATGACTATCATACCTATAAAGCTTATAAATTACCTGAAACTTTTCAGAACTAAATCATTCCACTATTGCAGCCCAATCATCTGCTTTTACCTTCGGTGGAGGGTTGGCCAGTGCTTCCTCCTTGTTCAGAAATTTTGAAAAGTGGTTGTACAAGCAGTGGCGATAAGATCTAAATAGACGCTGCATCTCCGCACTTATAGCTTCATTTATATGATCTCTATCTTCAAAATTGAACATTTGCTATAAAAAAACAAAACACAATTACTTTTAAATATAAAATTTCATCAGCATGCAGCATTTCTAGCTTTGGATTGTATACTAATTTTGAACACTATAAAATTTCCATAGGTCTCCAAACTATATATTAAATTTTTACAAACTATAAATTTTCAACTTGAATAAGGTGATCAATACAAACTTACTTTAAGATGACTGATCATAGGTTCAACATAGGTCTGGTAATCGATGTCCTTCCACTTATCCACATGCTTCGGTGGAATGTGTCTCACCAAAATTCCTATTTTAGTGCTCAATTTCTAAGCATTTGGTCCTACTGCTCTCATAATATGTTGTGGAATCTTGACATCTAACTTCTCTTGCCTCTCTTTCTTGTTTAATATTCCCAAACCTCGAGTATTTCCACATTTCTTTCCCCGATTTGCTGTATTTGACGTACCTATGCAAGGAAGCATCATGTGTAATATTATATATACATTATTGATAGCAACCAAATCAAAAAACTCAATTTGCAAGTGTGCATTTTGTTTCACTAGCATATTTTCGAAATCCCACCTCCAACAACATTATCATTATTCACAGCATCATCCTCGTTCTCCTCATCCGACACATGGGGGAGATGCATTTGGGAATGCTCTTGGTATTTTGTGTCTACATCATCTTCTGCAGCTACCGTTTCTTCAAAAATCTTTGTTCTCGGGCTTCTCCTAGTAGGAAACATCACTCTGCCCCTTCTTTTCCATGGGATCCAGTACCTCGTGGTTACTGCACACCACATTGGGGAGTGGTAAGTGCTGCCTCATGGTGTACATTTTGCTTCTTTCTTGTGGGGGTCCTTAATGCTCCAGTTGAACTTTCTCCTACAAGAAGAAGTAAAAAATATCCATTTATTAGTTAGTGATTTATGTTAAACAAAAATGCAAGAAAACACATTTTCTAGCCTTAAATTTTAGATTTCTGATTTTGGACTAGCCAAATGGCTTCCTTCTTAGCTGGACTCATCATTCTATTTCCTTCTCAATAAATCAATCCTACGAATGTCATCCAAATTAGTCCTACAAATTAGCCTATGATGTTACACAGCTGAAAAGACTTGCCTTTTGTAGATTCTTTCCGCATTCGAGCTTCTTCCACGTTGCTGCCAACCATGAGCAAGGCAGCTAATAAACTATATGCTATGCCTTGATTATATATTGCATTCCAAAAATTATTGTGTAGATTCATAGGACAAATGACAAGGGCTCCAACATAAAAATGCATGGATGCAAGAAAACAATCATTCCATGAATGCAAGAAATACAAAATGTTCTTTTCATAACTTGTTTAATTGTACATTGCTATATTTATCAATTCAAAATATGACATCTAAAAGCCCTTTGTACTTTTCCATTCTATTTGCTGAGATGCTTCATTTTCCTTTACTAATTTATATATTGTTGCGTCATGTGTCATATGCCTATTGTTGCATCATGTTAATGTATATGATAGGAACCTTTTAGTTGAACGGTGGAGCTACTAAGCAATTTTGTAATGAGTTTATTTATTATTGTCATACTTGATGAGTTGAAAATAGTGAACTTATGTATAATAGTTTTACCGATTTATCTGCTGATTTATATGGTTTCCCTATATATGGTTTCGTTAAATTTTAGGATAGTTTGAATGTTATCTTGTGGTTGCTGCACTTCACGTGGGGGAGTGGTAAGTGCTGCCTCATTGTGTAAAATTGCTTCCTTTTTGGTGATGTCCTTACTACTCAAGCTGAACTTTCTCCTGCAAGAAGAAGAAAACATGTTCACTAATTATGGATGGTGTAAATTAACAATTGACTATGCAAAATGCAATCAAACACAATTTTTTCCACTCTAGTATAGACCCTTATAAAGTGTCCACAATGGCATTTGTGATTTCCAACCTGTATCTCGTTGCACATAGGTCTCTAAACCAGCCGCTTCTTGCTTATCGATTAGCCTTTTCCTAGGAGAAGATCTCACATGAAGTTTCCCTTGGCGGCTGATTGATGTGCCACGCATCTTCGACGTAATTGTTTCTCTCTGCATGATTAGACAGTAAATTTATATATGTTTACTCAAATTTTGACATTAATGGTTTCTAAACATTAATTATGAATATAAAAACAGCAGCCAATGTTCAACATACAACATGCATTACATATCATGAAAAATAACATGTTACAACTAATAGCCACGAAGCTACAACCACATATTATAGCTCTAATATAGTCTATATGACATCATCACTATCGTCAGATTCTTCAATTGCAGCTACCTCATCATCTTCAATTGAAGTTGCCTCATCATCTTCGACTTGTCCTGCAACCGATAATGGCTCCAAATCAGTCCCAAGAAACCTTTCAGTGGCATCAACCTCATCAACATCTACATAACTGATTTGCTCTTCTTGTTGATATGCATCACCCATACTTTTTTTTTCCAAATTAACTAACTCATAGAAGTTCCTCAGTTGTAACTTTTCGGCAGCTCTCCAATTCTTACCTAACTTTGTATCACTTACATAGAACACTTCTTTTTGCCTGAATTCCTAGTATATAATGCTCATCTTTGTAACACGTTTTGGTTACATTGACACTAGTGAAGTTGAACTCGTTAACTTGAATTCCAGTTCTTTTGTTCGTAATGCCAAACCATTCACATTTGAACATGAATATGTTCTTGTTTCCAATATATGATAACTCTATAATGTCTTTTAAAACACCATAAAATTTAATTACTTCGTTATTATGTTCGGCCTTCACAACAATCACACTATTTTGAAATTTTCTCCCTAAATCCCGCTATTGGGTATGGAACCTATGTCCATTAATGACACAACTGCGATATCGAATGACTCGTCTATCGGGGCCACTTGCCAAATTGATCAAATATAGTGGAACATCAACCGAGGCATTAGCATCCAATTCAATTACCTGCATTTATTACATGACTTAGTGTTCAATTATTAATTTCAATAAAATAGCTAGAATTTCACATAAGTAGTTCTCCTTACACACTGTAGGAACCATTTAGGAAGTTCAATTTGCTGTCTAGTGTAAATGTCACTGTCATTTTGTCTTTGAAGATGTTCCATGTGGTCACTTCACACGTGGAAAGAGACAAAAACACAGAAATGTAGTAAGGAAAATAATGTATTAACTTATAACAACTAGTTTAATACTTTAAATTACTAAAATTCAAAACTCATTTAAGATATAGAGCCATTTCAGCGCAATTATTCAGTATATACCATTGCAATTTTTCCCACTCAGTGAAGTCAAGTTCGACATAATTGCATGCTCCTAACTTCTGAGCACTATGTGAGAAAACCGGTAAGCATTCTTTTGGTTGGCCATCTCCACCATCATTATTCCTTTCTAGTCTATTAAATCTTATTTCAACATCATCCATGAATGTTGAACAAAATGTTAGACATTCCATATCAATGTACCCCTTGGCAATTGATCCTTCCAGGCATGCTTTATTATGTATATATCTTTTTAGAGTGTGCAATAAAAGTTGAATAAAAAGTTAGATGATTCATGTTAGATTGAAAATACGAACCTAAATAAATAATGAAGCATACGAGTAGGCCATATCTTTCAAAAGGGTACATCTATTGAATTGACATGGTCCACTAATCATTGCCTCATGTGCAAGTTGAATTGGGAGATGGACCATTATGTCAAATAATGAAGGGGAGAATATTCTTTCAAGTTTGCAAATGATATTTGCAATATCAGAATTGAGGTGGTCTAAAATGTCCATTTTCAGAGTTTTAGAAGTTAACTTCCTAAAGAAAAGACAAAGCTCAATCAATGCCTTACGCACATCATTACATAAGTAGCCATGCAAACCTATAGGAAGAAGCTGTTGTAAAATTACATGGCAGTCATGGCTCTTTAAACCTATAATCCGACACTCATCGATTTTCACACATCTAGAAATGTTGGAAGCAAATCCATCAGGGAGTTTCATTGAATTGAGAAATTCACAAAAACTCTTTTTTTTTTCTCATTGCTAAAAATGTAGCATGCATGGGGTAGATATATATTACCATTTGCATGCACTGGATGCAGTTAAGGCCTAATCCCCATTGCTTGCAAATCAGGCGAACCTTGTATGTGTCTTTTGTCTTGCCTTTGATATTCATTAATGTTCCCAATATACTGTCAAATACATTCTTCTTGATGTGCATAACATCTATGTTATGTCTTAATTGAGGCTACTTCATTATAGCAACTCAAAGAAAATCTTTTTTTTTCGGTCAAATTCAAAACATTTCCAGATGTTTTCTTTTATTTGTTCAACAGGATGGCATCCCAAAAATGGGTTGCATGACATGACTTAGTTGTTCCAAGACTTCATCACCAATTAACAACTTCGTTGGCGGTCGGAATTCTTTACCATCGATCCACTTATCGAGACGTCACTTATGATCAATCGAAAGGAAGCGACAATGTCCCATATAACATATTTTTCTATTATGTTTTAATGAAATGTACGATGCATCTTCCCCACATACCGGGCAAGCTAATTTCCCTTTTGTGGACCATCCAGATAGATTAGCATATGCAGGAAAATCATTAATATTTCATAATATAGCCGAACGCAACCAGAAAGTTTGGTGCGACGATGAATTGTAGGTTGGGACCCCTTCTTCCCATAACTTTTTCAAATATGATATAAACGGTTTCAAAAACACATCGATGTTATTATGAGGAGCCTTAGGACTATAAATTAATAGGGACAACATTAGAAACAGATCCTTCATGCATTTCCATGGTGTTAAATTATAGGCAACAAGAATAACGAGCCAAATGCTGTAGGAAACATGATTATTATCGAAAGGATTAAAACCATCATTTAATAGACCAAGTCTCACATTTCAAGGGTCACTAGCAAATAAAGGATGTTGCTAATCAAATTGCTTCCAAGCTTCAGAGTCGGCCGGATGCCTTAAGACTCCATCCTTAATTCGGTTTTCTTTGTGCCAACGCATATCACCCGTTGTTTTTATTGATATGAACAATCTTTGCAGCTGGGGTATCATAGGGAAATAACGCAACACCTTTTAGGGATATTGTTTTTCGATATGCCATTTGGAAGCTTAAACCTAGACGCACCACATGTTGGACATACTTCTGTTAACTTAAGTTCATCCCAAAACAAGACACAATCATTCTTACACACATGTATCTTAAGATAGTTCAATCCCAAATTTTGAATGGTCTTCTTGGCATCACTATATGAAGTAGGGACATGTGCACCAGATGGAAAAATGTCTTAAGGAATTCAAGTAACATGTCAAAAGACTTCTTTGTCCAATTATTTATAAGTTTCAAATGTAGTAGTTTTACTATGAAAGATAAGGTAGATACCTTCGGACAACCTGGATACAATGTTTGATTAGCTTCCTTAACTATCCTTGCAAATGTATTTGACTGACTAGTGTTATCCATATATGAAGACCCACAATTGGTTTCACCAATCCAGTCATTAAAATATGAAGCATCGTTTAGGTCATTTAGCATTTCCATTGTGCTGTCATGATGTCCTAAATTCTCTCCCTCCATAGCATGCACATAGGCATCATCCTCACTATAATCATCCTCATTATCACTACAGACAACTTCCTCTCCATGAAATATCCAAGGATCATAGATCCTTACAATCCCATGAATAAAAAGATGATCTACAACTTCATCTGGGCTGCGTTCAATCCAATTATTGCACTTATAACAAGGACATCGAATGATGCTTTCAGATTTAGAATTACTAAGAGCAGAAGAAATGAAGTCCTTAGCCCCTTCTAAATGAGATGGAAGGGACCTAGTTTAAAGTTGCATCCAACTTTTATCCATCTTAATGTCTAAAAGTGTACCAAAATGTTCTACCACACCACAAAAAAATTGAATAAATGCAAAAACTAAACTATATTACAATACTATAGGAAAAAACTCAAGACGAAGAACAATGAATGGCGTACCTTTGAGGTTGCAGCAAGAGCTAAACTCTTTTCTACTTCACTGGGGATATTTCAAACCTTGTGCAAGCACACTTTCCTTCCTAAAAAAAAATCAAATGTAGTAAAAAAATTGATTCAGCAAGCCATAATAATATGAAACATAGACGAAACTGCCAACCATAAAGTATGGAAATCAACCATCGCAAAAAATTAAAGACATTAGTAGCATCATTTTCCATTGTAAAAGTATGGAAATCAACAACTTTCATATTATTTACATTTATACATATTTAGAACTCATAAAATGAAATCAAACTAACATGCTGAAAAATATAAAATTAATAGTCAATAAGCGTTTAATGTATTTGAGTTGAAACTGAAATTAGACAAGTCATGCTGAAACATATAAGCTCAATCCATGAACAAAAGAAGCTTCTAGGTAATTAATTAATTTTATCATCCCAATCAGACTTTCACAACCAAAAATTCCATACAACTAGCAAATAAATTTCAAAGTTCCACGATTAAACAAAATGCTAAAAATATTTTATCATAAACTTTTGCTTGGTGACAACCTCATATACACAACATCAACATCTTCATCTTTAAGCAAATTGAATTAGATTTTCAAATACTTGAACATAGCTTCAAGCAAAATATCCAATACTCACTAAGAACCACATACGATGTAAAAATCCAAAAACTCCAACAAAATAATTAGTACTATCACTTCCAACAAATCAAGAATTAGAACTTTCGTCTCATAGAAACAAGAATGTAAATAGACATATAAATGAATATATCCACAAAATCTCAACTCAAAAGAAGCCCATTTAATATGGTTTTAGACGTCACAAGGATGAAGTTACTTGCTACTGTGATAATTTTTATATATCAAAAGTGTAGCTTTGAGAATAAATATAAAAATCAAATAACTAAATTTTTTCAATGAAAGTTGTTTCTAAATTTCCTTTAACATGTCTAATTTCATCATTCGAAACTTCACAGCAAATCGAAAACAATAACTACCTCAAGTCTACACATTTATCCACATATTTCATAGAAAATGACAAAGGGACAACAAGCATAAATGAAAAACAAAATATCCATAAAACTATATAGAAATCTTAAAATATACAAATATGTACAAACAAGACATTTGTAAAACAGTAAGCCATAGTATCAAAAGGATATCAGCTACCCTATTAAACAGTAGAAAATAGGAAAGTAAACACTAGGACCAAGAGTAAATCCATTTCCACTCTTGGTCAGTCAGACAATGTAAACATGCAGGGCAAAGGGTAGAGACAATACTTTAGATCAATAGAAAACAATAGCTACATATTAAGGGACCAAACACCATACAAAATAAAGTGCAAACCAGTAGCAATAGATCAATGAATCAGGTAGCAAAATAAGGCTGATAGCACATTCAGCAACTTAATCAACCAACAAATTAGGTAAACTAAAATGCCATCCAAGACCCAATATCGGCTCCTATGAACGAGCGTAAACAGGATAGGACAGTACAGTCTTTCAAACAGAGAGATAGAATGCATACGAACAAAATCCCAAACCAACAACACGAAAAAGGGAGTAAATCTAAGCTCTAGCTACAATTTGATCCAAAGAAATAGACAAATCTGAAACTGACAGAAAAAAGAGATCCAATTGAATAAAAAACCAATTACAAAACAGATCCAAGCTTCTGAAACCTAAAATGCAGAGCAAAAAGAGACCCAAAACTGTTAATGTTAAGTCACCCTAAAGCATAACTGTAGTCTCAACTTCGAGTTCCCACGACAGTGTCTCAAGCTGAAGAAGCTGATACCAAATTGGACGAACAAACAATTCTCATAATTATAACTAAACTCCACATTTGAAATTGCAAATACAAAAGAGCACAAATCAAAATGCAAACAAAACAGAGACCTAATGCCAAATACATGGAAAACTCAAGTGAATATTGACATAAAATTGACACCACATTCGGTTGCATGCATAATGCATTATAGAAAAGAAAGTTATTCTTCTGTGAAAAACAAAATCAGAACAGCCAAGCAACCAGAAATAAACTACCCACCTCTGTTTTCAACGCACAAAGAACATAAGTCCAACTCGGATGGGTTTGAGCGAAGCGGCGGCTAGCGAAGTCCAACTTGGAACCTGATGATTGCGACGATGTTTCACCTCCACATTAGAGGAGAGGCTGACCGGGGAAGACAGTAGATGGAAAAACATTTATTCAAACCTATTGAAGAATTGCACAATTAGATGGAACGGCACCCCAAAACATTGTCTAGTCAAATTTATAGTATTTAATCATAAAGCAAAAAAAATTGTAACAGTAGGAGTTTAATTTTTGAAGAAAAAATTCTTCTAAAAAATTCACCCATTAGTTACATAATATTGTTACAATTTCGAAGTTCGTAATTGAAAATAACATATTTTTTAAACAGTCACAAAATTAATTTTTTAAAATTAAACATGTATATTCTGTCACAAAAATTATTTTGTACCTTTAAATTTCATTATTGTAGGCCAAATTTCTTATAGGTCTCCATAAAACACAACTTTCAAGTTAAAGTAGTTTTTTTTTGTTTTAGTTTTGTAATTTCAATGATAAACGCTCATATGAAATCAATGATTAACTCTCAAATTCTAATGACGTAATTTTTTGTAATAATTTTGAAAAAATAATTTACTAAATATATTCTTTTATCAACACGTACCAACACTTATCTCATTGATTGAAAAAACTAATTGTCACACTCAGGCGATTCACCAATTACAAACCTAAACTAAGAAAAATTTCACATCAAATTAGTATTTCATACATCTTTCTGGAATCATTGACCCCTGGGATGGCTAATAAATTAGAGAATATTTCACTTAGACTTCATCTGAGATTTGACCTATTTTCAATTCAATTTTAATTTTTTTAAAATTATAATTAATATTTTTATAAAAGATGTAGGTGTAATTATTTTAAAAATATAAATGAAATAATAAGCCAAAAAGTTAATAACTATTTCATTTTTGAGAATATTGATAATCTTTTAAAATTAAAAAAATTAAATTATTTTTAAATCAAATTTTAAAAACTTAGATGAAATTAATCTATAAATTGATTACCAAACATATTTTTACCAATTATTAGAGCAGATAGATACATAAATAAAGACCCACTTTACGAGCTGGTCCCATGAGAAGTCTGTCTATATTTAAATAAAATAATTAATACATATATTCTGTTTAACATAGTTTTTAAAAAGTGAAAAATAATTTTTAAACTCAAAAACTATTCAAAAACAAAAATAATGCCATTCAGAACCATACACACTCATTCTTTTTTTTTTTGAATAAAAAAGGACCTACCCGTAGCAGGGTCATAGGCCCAGGAGGTATTTAGCGAGTGAACCGATCCAGACATCTTTTTAACCTGATAGAAGTCCGCGATGGGAGCCCGTGTCGCTAAAATCTCATTCTTTCTCGTGCAGTAGCAGCGGAGAGGAGCACTTAAGTCCAAATGGGGCTACCAAGACTCGAACTTCAACTCCTGTATTCACAGGTGTGAAAACTCAGCTGGCTTCTACCACTGGGCTACACCCTCAAGTGCTACACACTCATTCAATACGTCGAAAATTAGTGTTATGCATTTCTAGTTTTGATTTCCACACGCTAGCCATGGTGAGTACTTACAAAGTATCAAATTTTACGTTCACATTGGAAGCCACAGCAATAATGAGTGCGAAGTTTCATACTTTTAGGAGTACAAACTCTTTTTCCCGTAGTCATGTCTGGTCAACAATCAGGAAAAAAAAAAATAGAAATAATTTATTCATTCATTTTTCTTTTCTTAAATTTCCACTTTTCACACCAAGTACCCGTTTGCAGTATGTGCTTTTCTCACTGTGTGTAAACACTCTTACAGGTTAAAGACCAAAAAATATATAATAATAATAATAAAAAATAAATCAAAACAATCTTACTAGTTGCACAAAAAAAAAATAAAAATAAATAATAATAATAATAATAATAAAAAGCATTCTTATCTTTATCATACGTATACTTTGAAGTTTTGGTAATATATATATATATATATATACACACACACACACACACTTGAAGTGAAAGATTCCAATTATACGATCTTCTCTTTTAGATTTGAAAATTATTGTATTTTTTAAAAAGAATAAAAAAATAGATCCCTTATTTCCATACCCCTTAATTAATCTCTTTATTCACTGAAAATATTCTTATCTTTCTTTTCTATTTTTTTTTTTCAGTCATGCCCACCTAAGTTCATTAATTCCGTCGGTTATTTTTTTTTCCTAAAAACTTATAAACATCCTCATAGTTTATTTTTTTTGGGACATATATTTTAGTTAAAAGAGCCAAGATTCTCTTACCAAACGAAAAAAAAAAAAAAAAAAGATATGAAATTCAGGATATTTTATATAAAACATCGAATTATCCTTATCATCTCCAAGATAAAAACCAAAATTATGATTGAAATTTTTGTCTTTTGAGGGAAATCCTTTTGCCTTGTCCTGTCAGACAAGGCATTCTCTTGCTGAATATATGAAGAAAAAAATGAAATACAATTTTCCAATAATACAAGAGAAGTGGTCAAATATCCTCTTCTCTCTCTTTATAAATAAAAAAATAAAAAATAAACCAAGAATTAGAAGGAAATTTCGTAAGCATTTTCCTTTTTCTTTTCAAACTTACCCAGACTATATAATAATAAACAACCCAACAATATACTCAGTCTTGGCATTTCCTTTTATATAATTAAAATTGCCATCTTTTATTATAAATTTTATCTTCCTCTCTCTCTCTCATAGAGAAAAATATGAGTGCTATTGATATTGTAGAGAAGGCCGTGAAGAGCCTAGGAAAAGGCTTCGATTTAACTTCAGATTTCAGGCTCAAATATTGCAAAGGCAAAGAAAGATTAATTACACTCAGCGACGAACATAAAAGAGAACTTCAAGTTCCAGGTTTCGGATCAATCAAGGATGTTCCTACAGATATCAAAGGCGATAAAGGTGATCGAATTCGATACCAATCCGATATTCTAAACTTCAACCAGGTACATCTATTAATACAGCGATGAAGAAATTTTTGTCCATGACTAAATCAAAGTTTCAAAGTGGCTTATAATTCCAGGATAATTGATTTTTCTTATATTAATGTGTTTATTTTTACTAATAATAAACTAGATCATTTTGCAGCGTATTAATTCTCATGATATAAAATTTGATCAACTGGGTTTGTTGGGTTTTCTCAGATGTCGGAGCTTTTCAACCAGAAATCTTCGGTTACGGGGAAAATTCCATCGGGATTGTTGAATGCAATGTTTGGTTTTGAAAGTGGTAGTTGGGGTACTGATGCAGCTAAAGTGAAGAACTTGGGATTGGATGGTCATTTCACTGTACTTTTCAATGTTCATATCGATCGCTATCCGCTTCTTCTCTCCCACCGAGTTCGTGATTCACTTCCTTCTTCATGGGATCCATGTGCTCTTGCTAGGTAAATGTACGTTAACTTTTTATTTTTTAATTTCAGATTTTAAATTCTGATATTTGATTTTTGTTTATATTATTTTTAAGAATAAATATAAAATTAAATCATTTTAATATGAGATTAATTATATATATATATTTATTATGTTTGCATTAGGATCTGTGAAAAGATTAATTATATAATTTTGTGCTATGATTTAATAAAATTTGCGGTTGGAGGATTTTGAATTGAAATTTTAATTTTTTATTATTAAAAAGTTTGATACGTAAGTGATATATTAAAGTACAATAGGAATAATGGCTTCCGGATTCAAACTTAAACCCATTTTTTATTTGGCATTCAAAATCATAATTGTCTTGACTTTTATAAAGTTTATTTCTTTAGCTTGCGTTTCCATGCATTACTTAGAGGGTTTTTATTTTATATTTTATTTTATTCATATTGAGTTATTAGAATTCAAAATAAGAAAGCAACGACTTTGTTTCTCCATGGACAAGAATATACATATAATAATAATATAAATGTGTGTTTTTGTATTTTTTTCTAAAAAAATAGTTTATTCTCTAATCATTTGTTTATTTATTTATTTAATTTAAATGAAAAGAAGGTTCTACAACGTTTTTTCTGACCTTTCGAATTGATCTAGGATGTAAATGAATAAGAAAAAAACAGAAATTTCTGAAGCTTTTTTTTCTCCCACTTTCTCCTTTGAACTTTAAAAGCATATTCCAACATATGGGTTTGTGTTTAATAATACACAGACACAGACACAGACACAGACACAGACACAGACACAAACATATACATATGCATATATAGAAATAGTCCTGTTGGGATGTGTTCAAGCTTGGTTTGATAAAAGACTAAATTATAATTATTGAGCTTTAAACTGCAATTGATTTTTTATTTTTTTCATATATTACTTCTAAATGAAATTTGTCCATCTGCTAAATTATTTGTCGCATTCTAATTGGGCTTGACACTTTGTTCAGTTTTTGATGATGAATACAGATATAAACCTTTTTTGTTTATATAATACACGCCTGCAATTACAAAATTCATAGACTAAATATTCTGAAATTTTTTCTACAATTTTTCAGTATAATTTAATGGTCTCCAGAGACCCAGAAAATTAAAATTTTTATAATTAGTTATAACCTTGTGAAACTGATCAGTTATTAGCTAGCATTTATATATTTACGAATAAATAATAAAAACAAAACAATTTTAAAAAATTAATATTTACGAAAAAATATTAAAATTAAGATTAATTGCATATGTCTGCAAAATGGGATTTTAGAATAGATAGAGTAGAGGACCGTATGACCACATAATTCAAGAAAGAAAGGGTCAAAATCAGCCACGTCGTTCGCACCAAGTCAATAAAGAGTATAGGACGTGTTTACCATAATTGTTCACCCATTTTTCTTTTCTTGTTTATTTAAATTTCTAAAACAACAAGATCATAAAGCTTCTCACATTCTTAAATATAAAGTTTGACCCAATTTTTCTTTGGTTGGAATTGGTCTATATGTTAGTTTAACCAACAAAAAATCAGCAATTTCATCCTCTACCATGGAAACCAAACTCTGTTAAAAGTATAAGGCAAATTCTGAATTTTTGTTAGAGGAAATAGTAATTTTGTCACTTTTTATATGTTCAAATAGTGGGTTATATTTTAATACTAATAATTATTCTTTTTCTATGTCTTTTTGGATTTGGTCATCAAGAAATTTGGTAAATCAGTGTACTTTCTTCACTTTTGACTTCCTTGTAAAATTATTTCATCTAACTTTAATTCTCAATTGATATGTTTATATATATATATATTGTTTAAATTTGCTATCGTTTGGCATCTGAAATATTTGATTAAAAAATAACCAACAACTCTAAATTGTTGTTTTTAATTAGGCCACGTAAAGGGTGCTATCACTTCAAAAATTAACTTAACTTTGATATACATACTAATTAATTAATTTCACCACAAAAAAAGTGACAAACCATTGTGATTATATTAATCAAACTGTATGAAAAGAAGGGGAAGACATTTGGGCTGTCAAAGGTCAATAGCAGCCACCCGATAGGTTCATATTCAATAGTCTAATAAATGTGAGATAATATATAATTAATATGTGCACATGTACAAGTTGAATATATACATTGATAAGTAAAGATGGGATAAGTTGGGGATTATAAATTTTTGGTTAGTCGACTATGTTAGAAATTTTAGAACAAATTAAGTTAGAATTTCATAAATTTTTTGGATATATTGATTAATTAATTAATTGTTTGGTTCATTACTTGATCTAATTCTTGTCGCATTTGATTTTCAACAGTTTCATAGAGAAGTATGGAACACACATAGTGGTGGGGTTGAGCATTGGAGGCCAAGATGTGGTGCTTGTGAAACAAGATAATTCTTCAACCTTAGAACCATCAGAGCTTAAAAATCACTTGCAAGAGCTTGGAGATCAGCTTTTTACAGGGACCTGCAATTTCTCCCCATTGCATTCCAAATCCAAAGACCACAAACAAAAGGTTATTCTATAAATATATACAGAATGATGATCATGAGAAAATATTTTTAATTTTTTAAATTGATGATAAATTGATTGAATCATTTGGAATCATTAATTGGATTATAAATGTAATCGATGTGATGAATTTGATATGATATGTGATCTAATAATTTTAAATAATAAAATCCATTTAAAAAAGTTAAAAATATTCTAACCTGCACTAGACTGGATATATATATATATATATATTTATGAGTATTTTATTTGGTTTACTTATATTTGCTTATAATAAGTTTTATCGTCCGGCGACCTGTCTTAATTAATTTAATTTTACAGGTACCACAAGCCTTCAATGTCTTCGACCCACAGCCTATTGCAATCAGTAGCTTCGTGTCAATGAATACAAAAGATGTATGTTGATTCATCATGATATTATATATATATACATATATACACAACAATTATCCTGATTTTACAGAATTCATGATATATTGCAAATAAATCAGGATGAGTGCAAATGATCAATTTGCCATTACGGATTTACACTATATTCTGATTTTGAAAAGTAAGGATATTTTAATACGAATTACATGTAATCTCAGCTATATATATATATATATATATATATCTTATGGTTTAAACGTAATCGGAGAATATATCTAGCATATTACATGTACTTTGGCATGCATGCATTTGATAAAGTGGGCATGCATGCATTCTATATATATATATATATATTATATTGCATCATTCCATCAATATATATATATATATTTTCACCCCAATAGAATGAATATTAGCACTGTAAACCCCTAAACTTCATAAATAGTGAAAATATAATGCGATTTTCCATAACAGATCCATTTTTCGCTGTGTTTAGTAAATGGGGTTTTGGAATAGGAGTATTAACTAGAAATAACACAAAACCCAAAAAAAAACACACTCTCATTAATTTTTTTTTTGGTAAATACACACACTCTCTCTCTAAATTGAACATATGGAAAAAAGATTATTTAATTGAATATTGATGATGTGTAATACAGGGAATAACAGTGATATGTTCGAAGAGAGGAGGTGATCCATCAGTCAACAGCCACTGCGAGTGGCTTCAAACAGTTCCAATAAAGCCTGACGTCATTAACTTCAGCTTCATCCCCATCACTTCTCTACTTAAAGGTGTTCCTGGCAAAGGCTTTCTATCTCATGCCATCAATCTCTATCTTCGATGTAAGTTCTTTATTTTCTTTTTATTATTATTTTTTTCTTCCCACATAACACAAGCCCAAGTCCAACATCAATTGGGCCTCAACATTTAATTCTAAATACACCCAGGCACCCACTTATTCATTATTCAGATACTTTTAGATACACCCATAGAACAAAGAAAATTGTATATTTATAAATTTTCTTGCTAATTAAACTGATTGTGTAAAGAAATGATACTGAATAATGCAGATAAACCTCCTATAGCTGATTTAGCTTACTTTCTGGATTTCCAAACACACAAGATTTGGGCTCCAATTTACAATGATCTTCCTCTTGGTGCTGCCACAAATAGGGCTACGCCATCACCTGCTATCCAATTCAATTTGATGGGTCCGAAGCTGTATATAAATACTAACAAGGTGCTTCACTCATTTTCAATTGTCAATCCCACTGACATGTTTAATGCACCCCAATTAAATCGTACACTTTCTTTAATTCTAGTATTTTGATCTATGAACAAATTAGTATAATCTAATTCACATATATATATATATATATATATATATATATATCTATCGTCAGGTTCTAGTGGGAAAGAAACCTGTCACAGGGATGCGCTTGTATCTTGAGGGCATGAAATCCAATAGGTATTTTTCATTTTTTATTTTTATTTTAAATATACATTTACACAATAATAATAATAATAATAATAAGTCAAATGAAACCCACAATAATCTTTGATAGTTTGGCATGCAACATTGAAATTTTTATTATTATTATTATTTGTTAAAGTATATAATCTATAATCTATTTATTAATGTTTGAACTTACGAGAACAATAATATTAAAATTATAGATTAACATAGTACCAAAAGTGCAAGTTGAGATTCAATGTTATTACTAGCTTTCAAAATTAATTCATCTTTCACGGCCTAACTGAAATATTGAATGAAAATGTTATGTAATTCAGACTAGCAATTCATCTTCAACATCTATCAAACACTCCATCGATGCTCCAAGACAAGATAGAAGACACAACGTCATGGTGGCAAGGCTCAGAAGATATAGAAAACCATGAGCAATACTTAGAAGCCATCAACAAAACAAAGCTGTCTCATCTATGCAACGCTCCTGTTGCATACGACACTAAACACGCATCTAACAAAGACCAAACGACAACCCACATTGTCTCCGGAGCTCAACTTGTTCTCAAGAAGCAAGACTCAAAGAATGTTCTCCATCTTCGTCTCAAATTCTCAAAGGTCACCAATTGTTTTCCGGTTCAACATTGTTGGGAAGAATGCTCCTCCGAAATCTCGCAGAGATCTACAAACATTTTCTCCACCATAAGTCAATCATTTTCTAGCAACCCGGATAATAACCAAAAAGATAAACAACCACAGCCGGTGATTGTGGATTCCGGTGTGTTTCCAACGGGGCCGCCAGAGAAGACGAAGAAGCTTCTGAGATTTGTAGATACATCACATTTGTGTAAAGGTCCACAAGATAATCCTGGTCATTGGTTAGTAACTGGGGCAAGGTTGAACTTGGACAATGCTGGGAAAATAGGTTTGCATGTTAAGTTTTCTTTGGTGAATATATGTACATAGGGAAAAATAAAATAAAAAAGTTTTAAGGGTCAAGAAATTTTTTGGCCCTTTTTGGATACTATAGAAATTAAGGTTTGTTGGATTTAGACAAAGTAGCAATTAGCAAATATAATTATTGAACACTGCATTTGCTAATTGCTACTTGGTCTAAAAAATTTAGACTAATAGCAGTTAACAAATATACTTATTGAACACTGCATTAGCAAATATATTATATAATAATGGAAATTTAATAGTATGAAATATTTTTTAGAGTCATTTAACTTCCTAAACTATTATAAGTTTTGCACTTTACTTTCCAAAATACAAAAAGTATGAAATTTCCCTTTATACTATTTTTTTTTTTTTGCATTTTAGTTCAATTATGTAATTTCAGACAACACTACGCCAAAAACCCTGATAGGCGACGCAAAATTAGCGTCGCTAATTGTAAACGGCGATGTAAATTCATGTGTCGCAGAAAGGGGAGTCGCCGAAAGTACAAAAACATTCGCGACGTCCAAATTGCGTCGCCGTAAAATAAGGATTAAGGCGACGCAAGGCGTCGCTGATAACCGTTATACATTCGCGACGCAAGTGTCTCCGTTTCTCATTGTTTACGCGCACTTTTGGCCTAGAATCGGAAATGCGTGCGTCGCCTTTTTTCATATAATCGGAGATGCTAGCGTCGCCTTTTCTCCTATAATCGGAGACGCGTGCGTCGCCTATTTTCCTACAATCGGAGACGCACGCGTCGCCTTTTATCCTACAATCGGAGACGCTCGCGTCGCCTTTTCTCCTAGAATTCGCGCACTTTTCTCCTAGAATCGGAGACGCACGCGTCGCCTTTTTTCCTAGAATCGGAGACGCTCGCGTCGCCTTTTTTCTTAACCATTTTTTGCAAAAATTATTGGCAACGCAATTTGTCACTAATTAGACAATTGTTTTAAAACCGCAGCAAATCCCTATTTAAGACGTCGCCGGATAATTCAAATTTATTTTTACTGACTAATTAAACGATTTTTTAAATCTTATTTGAATATTAGAAATTTAAATATATAAATATAAATAATTAAAGTTAAACAAATTTAAATGGAATTATGTATTATAAGCAATAGAATGATGGACGTAAATTTAGTAAAAATGAGAATCAGTAGGCAAGCTAGTGATATAACAAATTATATAAGAAAAAAGAAATATTTTCAAACAATGCAAACAACAAAATTACATATATATGTATAAATAATGCGAACAACAGAATTACAAGCAGTTAAATATTTCCATAAGTATTATAATTAAATGTGACATTGTTTTGTAATGTAAAAGTATGTATATACAAGTGGAACTACGTACTATATATATATATATATAACTTACTACGATATGAGTGGGAGTAGAGCAGCTGTCCATTCGGCTCTAAAATGGTCAACATATTGCTGGGTCCAAGCACTATCTTGGAACTGCACATACATACCAAACATGCAAGTAATTAAAAAAAGTATTAACTAATAATATACATTCTTACTGAGTGTAAAAATAGCATAATTTTGATTACCATGTCCGCCAAATTTTCTCGAGCAACATTATTTACTATAATGTCCCGCATGATCATCATCACATAATATCCGCATTCGGTATTCCCTGGTTGTTTTATCGTCTATACATATTTACTATAATGTCCTGCATGATCATCATCACATAATATCCACATCCGGTATTTCCTGGTTATTTTATCGTCTATACAAAAGTGATACAAAAACAAGTTAATCATTATATTATATAGGTAAGTAATATTTTGTTAGACAAACAATATTAATATGTATTCATAATTATTAATAAATACTTATGTGTAAAAATCTTAGCCAAATTTATGTATACAAATGTAATTGATGTACCTTTGTTTTAGGCCATCTAAGTTTTTCGTACCGAACTTTTTTTTGGCCATCAGATGTACAGTTCTAAGACATGTATGTGCTATATAAATCACTAAAAATAAAATCAGCAATTAATTATTAAATTTTATTAATAATCATCCACATATATAGTTAATTATGCATACTTACCTATCCAACAAACTCCTAAAGTCGGCCATTCTTTAATGGTTGTTCTTCGGAAGCGCATCATGAAACCATGCAACTGCTAAGTATGGGTCAACAACACCCAACATCCAATGGTCTCTACAAAATGTATTAATTACAAATGTTTTAATAAAACTCAAATAATCCATTGCAATATTAGACAAGTTATAGTACCTTGACCAGTACAGAAAAAACCATAGCTGACCCTTTTCTGCAAATCCTATGACAACAAAACTCATAGGATTTATTTAATTTATTCCAATCAATTAGATTATAAAAATCCAAACACTCAAAACCGTATACAACATCCCTTTATATACATTCAATAAAAATATAAAGAGTCATATTAAATACAATATTTAATTTATTCTAACATAATTGAAATTTATCCATCTTTTAGCAAAGATATTAACAAAAATTTGGTCAACTAATATAGGAGTTGCATACTCGTTTGAGGCAGGCGGCGGCGGTAATGGAGCCCAACAGTCCGGCGGGGAGAGAGTTTGAGAGGAAGACAGTCCAGCAGTGGCGGCGGCGGTAATGGAGCCCAACAGTCCGGCTGGGAGAGTGTTTGAGAGGAAGACAGTGGCGGCGGGGGCTTGTTTTTGTGAAATATGAGGTTGTGTTTGACTCCGGCGGGAAGATAGGTAGAGAGGAAAAAGAATTGGGGCCGGTTAGATGGGGGGGGGGGGGGGGGGGGAGANGGAGTGGGGAGAGATGTTGCCATAAATTTTGGGTTGGTGGGAAGTTGTCCCGCCATAAATTTTCATTAAAAATTTTATATCAACTCATTCCCATAACTTTTCGTACATTGTATATTATTTATAATTATAATAATACAATTAGATATATAGCCTGAAGATATTAATTTATTAAACATTAGAATTTGATATCAATTCATGCATATATTAGAATGGAACACTGTTGCAACTCCAGCATATACATTTAATTCTTACTACAGTATTGGCGATGCTGGCGTCGCCAATAACCCTAATTCTTATTTTTTTTTATGCATTGTTTATAATGTTATATATGTATACATCTGTATTTCCTTTCATATACATTTTAATTCTTAAAATTATATATTGTAGATGAAGAGATTAAATTACTTGAGAATTAAAAAAAAAAAAACACGTAAAGGCGACGCTGGCGTCTCCAACAATAGCCCTATTTCTTCAATTTTTTTTTATTGCATTGTTTATAAGTTCACATTATTGTTGAAAAATGTAAAATCATTCATAATATATGGTATCATCATATAAACATAAATATATATATGTATAGTACATACTAAAAAAAACAATTATGTCAATTATGCATGCATGTAAATTGACATATATAATAGCTTTAAAGAATTTGCATGCAATATCTATACTTTGTTTGCATAGTTAATAAAAATTATGTGAACAAATTGTATGATGGATATGTTATATATGTATACAGCTGTATTTCCTTTCGTATACATTTTAATTCTTAAAATTAAATGGAAGGCCATTTGAATTTAAATTGGACACGCGACGCAAACGTCGGAAATGAAATGAATTATTTTTTACATGTGTATATAAATTAAAGTTTAAATGTTTCATTAATGAACAGTATTTGTTTTTATTGAATTAATTAAGCTTGTTTATTCAACTACTGTAAAATCAATTGTTTAATTAACATATTAATTTATATTTATTTGATCGTTTATTAATTACTTCTTAAACGGTCCTAATGTCTTAAGTATTATTTAATTATATTATTGTCTTTTCTATATTTTTGTGGGGAATAAATTATAAGGATCTTTCATATATATAGCTAAAATATATACATTTACATATTATATATACAAAACAATATCCGACCAAATATATGAAATATTTTTATTGATATTACACAAACATGTTTACATAGATCATAAATTATCCATATATATGAATCTCGAGCATATCATTATCAGGTTTACATTAAATTCTGCAGATCTCGATCGACATATGAAAAATTAACCGAGGGGAGCAGAAGAAGAAATCCGCGCCTTGTCCAAGTATTTGTTGCCTTGCCGTTCTATGATACTGGACAAGGAAGCCTCCTGTATGACAATGAAATATTTGATCTTTAGAGATAGGTAAACTACCAAAAGAATATACGACATTTTGAAGTGGGTCGAAAACCTGAAAGGGAGTAAAGATCATAAATATTTCATCGTTTCCATATATTTTGAAATAGTATCAGCTAAAAGATAATGAAACCAAGAAGATCAATATTTCCATAGTTGCTTTTTTTTTCCGATGGTTCAAGAATATTTAATTCTTTCCTTTTATTTTGAAATAATTTCAGCTGAATAATTGGGCATAACAGCTAAAACTATTTCAAAATATAACGCAAGAAATATATATATATATATATATGTAAAAGAGAGAAACAAATCATGAAATGTGGATTGTTAAAGTGAGGATGTGCCTATTTATAGATACATAATGGTTGGTGCAAATTAAATGCTAATAGATAGGTTGGAATTAAATACGGTAGCGAAAGTTATTGCGGCGCTAGTTTAAAGTTATTGGCGACGCCAGCGTCGCCATTTTGAAGTTATGGGCTACGCTGGCGTCGCCAATAATATTTTGTTTATTTTTTTTTCTGAATATTATTTCTTTTACAATAATAGATAATGGTAGGTGCAAATTAAATGTTTATATATAGGTTGAATTAAATACGTTAGGGTATATCTGTTTTAAGCGACGGAGGGGTAGCTATTTGGAAGTTCTAATTTGAAGTTATGGGCGACGCTAGTACTTTAAGCGATAATAATTTTTTTTTTCATATATATTTCTTTTACAATAATAGATGAGTTGATTACAAGTACTTTAATATGTTATAAATAAAGTACTGATCGATAAATTAGCAAACATAAGTTTTTCAACCACAATATAATTTAACTATTTTATTAAATATTCTAATTTAGTTTATTAATGTACGAGTCAGCATCTTGACTTACGTACGTTCTTCGTAGCTACTCCCACCGATGACGCTCTTCTTCGCACCCCCATTTAAAGAAGATAGAATGAAACCTTTAATATGTATGAAGGTGGAGTACATGAAGCGTATGGATCGACGATTTGTAGCGGGTCAATCATATAAAAGGAGAGCTGGTCAAAACTTTTTTGACATTTCCATATATTTTGAAATAGTTTCAGCTAAATCGAAGAAAAAAAACGTAAGAATATTTATGCATATGTATGATTTTTTTCCTTTTCTGATGATTGTTTCTTTTACAGTAATAGATGATTTTCTTTCATAATATAGATACGTATTTATAGATAGAGAATGGTAGGTGTGAATTGATTATTTTGGTATTGTGAAATAATTGTGGTAGGTGTTGGCGTGCAACTATTTCGCGACACCTGCTCCAATGGGTGTCGCTGAATGTGATTGCCGCGTATATTTTCCGCGACGCTTTACGAATGCCCGTCACAAATGTATTTGGCGCGCAGATTTTCGGCGACACTTGCGGAATGCCTGTCACGAAATGCATTTGGCGCGCTTATTTTTCGCGACACTTGCCGAATTTGTGTCGCCGAATATGCTTCGCGCCACATTTTTCGCGACGGTTTTCGATCGCGCGTCGCGATAAATGATTTCACGCACATTTTAGCGACGTGCTTGTGTCGCTATTTTGTTCAAATAAAGACGACGCACTATGTTTGTGCCGTCGTTAGTTTATTGCGACGCAAAATTTTTGCTTCGTTGCGCATTTAGTATCGCCGATTAAGGTTTTTGGCGTAGTGAAAGCATGCTTACTAGGTAGTTAAATATTTAATATAATATTAATTTTAACAAATTTTGAAATGTTTGTAGAAGGTTAAGCGGAAGTTCCGAATGTGGAAATATATTATGATGATCATGAAAGACATCATAATTAATAATGTTAACTGACTTATCAAAAATGGTAATAATTCCTAATATTTTTTTTCATTTCAATTATCTATTAAATTTAGTAAGCATTGTTAATTAAATACTTAATTAAATTAATTATTTGGTCTATATGCAATATGAATATGTAACTTGGATGCAAGATGATGTGGATCGGTCTAAAGCATATGGGCAACTGCATGTTTCCTATTATAACTCCACAGTAAGCTTTTCTATTCCCTTTCATCTTGAAGTAATAAAAGACAATATTATATTTAATTGTTATATTTAATTATTGAATTTATGAAAAAATATTACTGCATATAAATTTATTGTAAATATTATTATTATATTTTTGGATTTTTCTTTTATGAACAAATTAACAATTAATTTGCAAAATTAAAAAAATTAATTAATAATTCATTCTAATTTAATAAATTTACTAATTTGAATGAATAAATTATAAATTATAATTTGAATTAATAAATGATTAATCTAACTTTAGATTAATAATTAATTATTAAAATTAATAAATTAATTTAAAATTAAATAGAATAAAAGGAGGCGACACTAATAGCACACTCGGCGTGGCTAAAATCTATATCAATATGTGATGCGCTTCGTTGCTAAGTACAATTTAGCAAGCACACGCTAAAATCTATATCAAAATGTGATGCATTTCATTGCTACATACAATTCAGCAACGCTATGCGCCGTCAATATCGTGGCATTTAAGAATGTATGGCGTCGCTAATTATTATCTATCTATTTATTTATTTTATTTAAATTTAATTTATTTTTAATAAAATTTATCCATTTAAAATTTAATTAAATTAATTTTTAATTATGCATCATTTATTTGATTTTTAAATATTATTTTTAATTAAATTTTGGCTCTGTATAATGCTAAAAAGCGTCCAAATAAGTAGCATATCGTTAGCGTTGATTTTTATGACCAAAAGACAGCATAGATGTTGCATCGTGTATATTTAAAAGAGATAATACCATTTTTATGGCAAGCATTTTTTTTAAATTCAACAACAACGGGGGCTTCAGCAGCACAAGCTTTTGCGTCGGTCTTTACTTATAGCGACGCAATATTAGAGTCATCTATTAGCAATTTTGCTCTTGTGAAGTACTAAAATCATTTAAACCCCTAATATATTTTTAAATTTTATTAATTAAAATAATTAAAGAATTAATAAGTAATGGTCTAACTACAAAACAGTCAAAATGTTCTGATTATAAAATTTCCATATATATATATATATATATATGTGTGTGTGTGTGTGTGTGTGTGTGTGTGTTTGTGTTGTATGTATGGTATAACCAATGAGAAAATATTGAGCAAGTATAAATAGACTTCTTGGTGATCTTGTTTAATTGAAATTGTTTATTTCCTGATGAATGGATATACTCTGCGCGCGCCAGGGGTCTTTTAATTAAATTGATTAACTCATAGAATAAAAACTATTACATTAATCAAAAGTTGTCTTATTTACTAAACAATAAATATTCTGGTCAAAAGAGAAGTAATAATAAATAAATAAAATACTGGTTTGGTTTAACTATTGTTGGCCTATTTCTTTTCCTCCTATTCTGAGTTGCATAAAATATCAATTAGCCATTGGCAAAAATGTCACCTATGCTTTCGGAAAGTTGAGAGCAGCTTTGAAATATACCCCTTTTGCTTTTTCACCTGTAAGAAATTGTTTTCAAGATTAGACTTTGAAACTGAGAATTGTCATGCATTAAAAACACCAACTGAGATTTTGTGAATTTGTATTTTTATAAAACTATTAAGGATTAAATGTATTTTACTATAATTTGAACAAATTTCATTTTGGTGCACAACCTCACTTGACAATAATAAAAATATTAATAATAAATAGAGGCACCAAAATGGAATTTGTCAAAACTAAAAATATTAAATTGCATTTAATCCTAAAATTAATTTTCTAGTCCCCTTACCTCTAAGCTTTTCATCATAGCTTGAATTTTATTGCTTGTAGATCCACTATGGTGATTCTTCTTCTTCTTGTTCCTCTCTTTCTTAGCTTGGGGATTTGTTAAGATCAGTTTGAAAAAGTTTGGAATCATTGTGTTACAGTTGCCAAGACAAGTTGGAGTTCTTGATTCTTTTGCTTTTCTTTGAATAGGAAGAACCTGGCCAAAAGCACATATACTATCTTCCTAATCAACAAAAATCAGTTATAAAATCCATCTCTTAATTCCATGGAATTAATATTTGACATAGAAATAGTTTTCCATGAACAAAAAATAATATTTCTAGTTCTCAGTTTATAGCTAGCCATATTATAATTTTGAAAATTAATTAATTGCTGTATATATGATCATAAAATTGAAGAAAGAGAATCGAAGTGTAGGTATTATATACTTGGGATTTAGTTTTCTGTTGGTTGAAAGAATTTTGCTTTGAAACTAAAGGTGAGAATGCTGGTGTTCTTGCAGATTTCCGAAGATGTTGAGAATACTGAAGAAGCTCAGCTCTCCTATTAATGTTGTATCTTTTAGCAGCACCATCATCCCTAAAATGAATTACCTCTCTCTTGACCGTGTGATTAACATGATGATGATGGTGGTGGTGATGGTGATGACCATTCGTCAACAATGTCCTTCTCGGCTTCTCTACATGCATGGTCACTAGCACTGCTTTCTTGCTTGTTCCCTGAAATTCAAATCATCAGCTTATATTCCATGTCAAACATGTTCAGAGAAAGAGATGAGACAGAACATTTTGAGTCTTACCATTTTGGTCTGCATCATTTTGAGTTGAAGAAGTTGCAGATGAGTTTTGGATATGGAGAATTGTGTATGTTTATATGATTATCTTATACTTGTATTTTGTGAGAGGTATTTTTAATTTATGTAGTTTAGAAATTGGCACACAACATGTCTGTCCAAACAGAGAAGGCTAACATAAATCCTTTGGTTATAACGAACATTAAATTCGTTGTTATTAATGAAACAAAATTCCTAATATAAAATTCACAAAGTTGTTACCAATCTGATAATTGTTAATTCTGATCAGTCCAAACTCTTATAGATAAGAAATTTCAATTGGATATTAATTAACGAGTCTACAAGGTTTTTTAAGACCAAGTTTATTTGATCAGTATAGTGATTAAAACAATTCGATATTAAAACCGAAAAATATTTATAAAAAAAGAATTTTTGGATTAGTTGAGTTTTGGAAGAAAAGTTCAAACTACAAATGATTAATATTTCATACCAAGGTGGGAGGTATTGAATTAATACCTTTCTATATATGTATGTGGAAGCAAAACGGCCACCTTTCTTTATTTGTTTCCATAAGTTCACAAATTGTTCTCGAGGCATTATTCTCACCAATTCATGATAAGCGTATATGGATTTTTTATTTTTATTCTTTTTTATTTATTTTATTTTTTGTTCCTGAAGTAATTTATATATTTAACTTTTTGAACTGTAGTAAATGGTAATCACGAGAGCCCCATATCTCAGCTAATTTTCATGCAGAAAAAAACAAATTTATATATATTATTGTCATTATAAACTCCAAAAAAAAAAATCTAACTTCAAAATAAGTTCAAAAATATTGCAGATTTGTTGAAAGATTATAAAAATAATTTTAGAAATCTGCAGATTAAAGCATATATAAATATATATATATATATAATTTTTATGATAAGTGACATGCATCTATACCCATCTTGATGCACGTGATCACATGTATCAGACGGTTGTGGATGCTTGTCGTCCACTCACTATAATAATAAGGATACACAATATTCGGAAGCCTTATAAAACGCTATAAAATCACCGTATTATCCATCCTCATAACAAATTCAACTTTAATATGACAGTCAAAAAATGTCTCATTGAATGTCTAATACAACGGCCAAAAACATCACGCATATGCTACGCATGTGACATCATAGTCACATGACAGAGAAATAAACACGACGACGGATGAACAATGCATTAGAGTGTATGACATGGCATCATATCTACGTGGAAAAGAAGTAAATTTTATGCCCAAAGAACGGCGCACTTAGTATATAGAAAAATTAAAAAATGAAATAATAAAAAGTGACACACATTCTATTAATATTTTAGAGCAATGAGACAAGAAAGAAAAAAAACATTAAAATTAATTCAAATATAATAGAATCACACATAAACATTCAAATGATATATATATATATATATATATATATATAAATCCAAACCACAGTTTTTATGGTAAAATAAAGGTAAATATCAAAAGGTCTGAATGAAATTTTTTCTATATATATAGAATTGTTATAATGAGTGACACCCATCTATAGCTGTCTGATGCACGTGATCACATGAATCAGACGGCTGTGGATGTGTATCATCCACTTGTAGAATTCATATAGACACAAAAGTATAGGACCAGGATAATAGCTAGGTTGCCCTGGGTTAGAGGTGTAAATTTGGGTCATCCAACCTAACCCGAGCTTAAAATTTCAGGCTCATGCCTATTCGGGCTGGGCTTTTTTTCGGTTTGAGAGAGAATTCAGGCTGGACCAGGTTAGGTCAGGCCAATACTCTAAATTTTAACGTTCGTTGCATAGCTGTACTGGTATCAAGCCAGACTTTGGGCTTGAGTATTGGGCTCAAACTTTGAGTTTAAGATTTAAGCTCAAATTTAAAGTCCAAAGTTTAATTTAAAAATACTTCTTATATTATATAAAAATCAAAATCAAAATTAATATTATGATATTTTTATCTACTCAAAATACATCATAAATTTAAATTCTAATATAAAATTTATAATTTTCTTTTTCAAAATAATAAATTTGATCTTGTTATACATATTAAATAAATAGACTATTCAATCATATATCAATTTCTATGATTTAGTACATATATATATTATAGATAATTAATTATTAATTTTTTAGTATTTTTGCTAATTTGAACTGGTTTGTGATTTGTACTAATGATTATTTAAATGGATAAATGAATTTTAGTACCCTATAATTAAATAAAATTTCACATTAGGCTCTCAAGTTTCAAATGTATCACATTAAGCTTTCAATTTACATTATATGTCATATTATGCTTTCAAGTTTCAAATGTATCACGTTAAGCTTTTAATTTACATTTTGTATCACATAAGGCCTTCAAGTTTCAAATGTATCGCATTAAGCCTCCAATTTACATTTGATGTCATATTAAGACCTCAAGTTTTTAAGTGTATCATATGAAGTCTCCAGTTTTATTTTGTACCACATTAGACTTTCACTGAAATTTTGCAAAAAGATGATAAACGGTATCAACTCTTTTTTTTTTATGAGAAGTATAAAGATTAAAACTTGAACATTAACTCTGTGATTTTTGAATGACGCTGAAACTTATTTACCGATTGATATTTTAGGCTTCTGATGGATTTAGAGTAGCACAAATATAAATAGATTGCCTAATATGCAAGTTTATCATAATGCATGATACTCTAAATTTAAAGTTTCAAGTATATTGTATGAAACTTCTAATTTATATCATAGACTCTCACTAAAATTTTGCAAACATATAATAAACAGCGTCAACCTTTTTTTTTATCAGAAGTATAAAAATTAAAATATGAACATTAACTCTATGAGTTTTGGATGACGCTGAAACTTATTTATCAATTAATAGTTTAGGTTTTTGATGGTTTTAGGGTAGAACATATATAAATAGAGGGCATAATATGCAAGTTTATCAAACTACAGTGTACTAAAATTAAAAAGGTCATAATGTAGCATAAAATATAAATTGAAAGCTTAATGTGATACTGTTAAAATTTGAAGATTTAATGTGGCATAGAATGCAATTTGGAGGTTTAATGTGATACAATTGAAACTTAAGGGCCTAATGTGGCATAGAATGCAAATTGGAGGCTTAATGTGATAAACTTAAAACTTGAAGGCCTAATATGCAAGTTTATGAAACTACAGAGTACTAAAATGCATTTATCTCTTGTTTAAACATATAAAAATTTAAAATAAATTATATCATATTAGAATTTAAGCAGAGCTTCGAGGGCCAGGTCTATATTAAAAATTTAAAATCCAAGCCCAGCACAATATAAAATTGGACATTTTCAAAATTGAACTAAATTTAAACTGAATTTTTGCAGAAAGGTTCAATCAGATTTTGAGCTTTTTTTACATGCATACTTTAGGTGAATGTATTGTATATACTCTATAGATATAATTTGTCGAGCAAGTTTACCAAAAAAATATTATCGTGTAAACTTAGTTTAATATTAAAAAATAATTGAATTCAAAGAGAAAAGTGTCTCATCTTAGATTACAATGGATAAATTATAAATATATAGTTTTATTCAATTATTTATTTAATGTTTTCACAATTATTAAAAAATAATAATTCTACCATTGGATTATTATTTAAACTCAATTGA
>QANX01003778.1:0-65995 GCA_003254975.1 Ochetophila trinervis
ATTTCTAATCACTAGGTCTTTAGGCTATGATACCATGTTAAATCATTACTTATCCTAAAAGCTTAAGTTGATAAGATGTTGATCATCATTTCTTTTATATGTTGTCTCTAACACCCATTATGTCCAATTTATTTTGGAATCTCTATTGTCTAATTATACGGATTATTTAAACGATTAGTTCCAATGCCAAATTGAACAGCACATATACTAGCTAATTTCTAATTAATCTAGTAGTCTTTAGTTCTTGAGATTGGACCTCAATCTATTGAATGTATTTCATCAAAAATTAAAAGAGTAAAAAATTAAAAGCAAAGAAAATTTGGATAAATATATAATATATACATATATAATGTGACTTTATATATACCTTAATTCATGTCAAGCCAAACCCTAGCTAGAGATGCATTTATCCATTCCAAGCTCTTTAATTTACACCAATTTCCATCCTATTTGCATAGACATATGTCAAATTTTCAATTGCGATGAAATAGAGCCTAGAAAGTATTAGAGATAAAATATAGAAAAAATGATAACCCACATTCTATAAGGTTAAGGTTTTAGGATCAGTGGTGATTCAAAATATCAGAGTCGAAAGACCTACTGGTCATAGGTTTAAAACTCAATAGCTCCATCCAAAAACAAAAATATGTGTAAAGACCCAAATGAGTCCAAAAGAGGCCGGGCCGAAAATGCACATGTAAAGACCTAAACGGGTCTACATGTGAGAGGGAGTATTAGAGATAAAATATAAAAGAGATGATAATCCACCTTCTATAAGCTTAAACTTTTAGGATCAGTGGTGATTCAACAGGAAAAATAACTTAGTCGATCATTTTACCTTTCCGTCGTCATAGGTGGCTATTTACTTCTGCTTTGTTATAAATAAGAAATACAATATTCTTTATTGGTAATTAGTGTTGTTTCTTTATATTTCTTATACTTTTCTTTCTAATTTTATGTCTGGAAACCTATAGTTTATTATTGACTATTATTTTATCTTTACTATTATTTTGGAAGCCAAAGGAGTATTGGAGTGTTATTTAAAAGAAAGTACTACATAGAAACTTATTTGTAGGCAGTCCTGATAATACTTCTCATGTCTAAAATGGGATGGAATAAAAAATATTCTTAAACTAGCATGCATGGTCACATTACATGTAACCCATCAAATATATAATCTTGACCACATGTAAATACTATATATATCCGGTAGATTATATGTAATATGATTGGATAACTTTGATAACAAGGACACGCATGCATTTTATAACAATATATATTACATAATAATATAATATACATATGTATGAAATAAAGGTAATATATAGGACAACCAAAAGCACTCTATTATTGGTAATAAGATGAAGGGTCGATTGTAATTTAGTACCGTGTATTTTAGTCAGATTGCATATTGAGCCCTCAAGTCTAACATGTTTCATATTGTGTTTTTAATTTACAATTTTTTCACAATAGTCTAATTACCAAATGGACTAATGGAAACTTTAAAAATTAAAATAAATTGACTAGCTTTTTCAATTTAAAAACAAGATGAAAAAAATAATAATAATCGGATAGTGAGAAAACTTGTCAACTTTTTAAATTTTTAAATTTTAAGTTAGTTAATTTGGGAATCAAGTTTAGAACTAGATTCTATTCATAGGTTTAGCCTAGTGGTATTTAAAACTAGTAGATATAGCTAGATACACATATTCAACTCACTTCCTAACACTTTAAACTTTTGGAATAAATAGTAAGTTAACATGAAATCAGAGCTCAAAATCCTAGACATCTAGGTTCAAGTGCTAATGTGTAATATAAAACATAAGTGCATTTTTAAATTTCAGATCTTGGAGCGATCTAATGACTTATATAGAAAGTCCTAATAGTAAAATCATATAGCAAGCTAACTTGATCATAAGAGCCTGACTGATGATTATATATATATATATATATTATTGATTGTGCTTTAAATGCGTCCAAGCCATTGATATCGAGAGTATGCCTAATGGATTACATGTAATCCACCAGGTCGAGGGTGTGCACATGTACGACATCAGAATTGCATAAATATATATATATATATATATATAGTTTTTCTATAATAAAGATATTTTTATTGTTTAAAATAAAGATAAAAATATGTTATAAAAAGCTTTATGTAATGATCTAAATTTCTCACACTTGCCAGTTTGAAATTTTTATCCAGGCGAATTCTTACTTGAACCTTATCAAATGTAGCATAGAGGTCATCGCCACAAGTCCGTAAACTAACAACACTTCCAAATTAAAGTTGTAGATTTTTAGTTATGGACAAACAAAGTTGTATTTACAATTATATGCCAAACTTAAAGTTATTTGTACTTCTTTCCGATACCAGCAGATGCTTTTCATTACATTTATAAGTTGCATCCAGTATTTTTTGTTACTGTTGTTGTTGTCTGATTTTCGTCACTACGATGCCACGCGATGTTTTCCTGACTGGATCTTGGATTTCGTCCCTGACCCCTGCAAGATGAGACAATGGCGTCAGACTGAGAGCCGATGGTGTCACCGGCGTTCCCACTCCGATGCCTAAGTCAGTTATGAGACTATTCCAGCAACCTCCTTAAGGTTTCCCTCAAGTACCCCACTGCGCAGTCTACCTCGAGTTCTGCGCCGAGGGGCCCTCTTGAAACCTGTCAAATGTGATGATGGCGACTGGTTTAGGGTTGTTAGGGAGTGTTTATGGTTCAAATCTTCAGAAAACCGTCCCACTCACCTAACCTTACCTTAAGTACCTCATCTTAACAGCTCGGATGCTAGGGTTATGAACCCTCATAAGCTGGGATTGTGACACCTGGACCCGGAGAATAAGGCAAGTATTTAAGCCAAGAACCGAAGGTCAACAGGGCTTACTTACTCCATTGTCCGAGACCATGCCGAGCCTGGGCTTATTCTTGGCCCTGCCTGTCGGGCTGAGCTTCACTTGCTCGTTACTAGTGGGCCTCATTCACGGTGACCTTTGCGGGCGTTAGAAGAGCATGGGAGGTTCTCTGACCCATATTCTAAAAATCCGCATAACATTAGCCCCCACGACCAGCCCGATTTTCAATCGGGGTGGTCTTCACTCTTGTAGGGCAGAAGACCTGCCTGGGCCTTCTTAATCTATTTGAAATTTTAGTTCCTGCCTTTTCCTTGCCTGGGCGCTGACTTGGCACAAGTTTCGAAGGCCTACTCTTTTCTTTTTTACAAAAAAAAGGTATGCTACCATTAACTGCCCGATCTATCCAGTCCGTTCATTTTGATCCGACGGTTGGGGCACGTTGGTACGGTGTTAGGCGCTTTTTGCACTTCCCATAATCGTCGGCGTGGGAGAGAGAAAGTGGACGTGACCCTCGCCGCCTCACCTCCCTCTACGCTGGAACGTAGGTAGGCATTCTCTCCTCACTTTCTAACCTAACCCCACAATCTCAATTTCCTTTTGTTTTGGCCTCTTCATATCGAGTTTTTAAGTTCACGTTCATTGATTCTCACCATTTTTCTGGGATTCTTCTTATCATATTCCGCTGATCTTCGTCTTCCTCTGCTTCACCCTTCGGTCTAGTGCTTCTCAGGTAAGGGTTTGTGCTTTCTTCTATTTTTTTTTTGGAACCCGTTCTAAACTTTCTCTTCTGTTTCCATAGCTTAGCTTTGTCGGAGACTTGTCGTGCTAAACACTTTTGACACACAGAGACTCTTTCTTCTAAATTCAAAGGTATGCCTCTTTCCTCCCTTGATGGCTGACTGTGTGCTGTGCATGATGTATATATTTTTTTTTATACAACCTTTTTTCGACGGTACATGTTGCCACTAGCTCCTCCCTAGGTTGTTCCTTCCCTGGAACTTGTAGCCGTCTAGTCCTCTCTCATTCTTTCCTTGTAAGCCTTAAGGGATCAAGTCCCTCTGTCCCAATCTTGTATAGCCTAATGATTAGGTGTCTGCATTGTTTATAGCATAGAACTTTCCTCCCTGCGTGTTTGCATTGTTCATAGTATAGAAGCTTTTCTGCCTGCCTAACAGTCCTCCTTGTTATTTTCAAATGTCGGAAACTTCTACTAGTAGCAGCAGTGAACCGCTGCTACAATTGCCAGCTGTTCCTATCAGTTTTCAATCCTCCCACAGCCCCCAGCCTAGGCCCATTCAAGATCTTAAGCCTCTGCCCCTTGCCAAAAGAAAATCTAGACGACTTGCCGGCATATTCTCTCCCACAAGCTCTGACCCTGGGTTTGTGGAGATCTCTGACTCAGAGGAGACTGAGCTAGAAATGGTCGAGCCCTCAGTGGCTGTTGATATGATGGGTCCCCCAGGGTCTCCGGTTCTTGCTGTTAGGGCCACTAGGGCCACTAAAGCCTCTGGGACTGCAAGAGGACAGGATGGGCCTAGGGGCACACATAGGGATTGCGACTTTGCCAGGTCTGACTTGACTGAATCAGGCCTGGCCAATGTGCTGGAAAGGTTCCCTCTGCCTGAAGGTGTGACTGCCAGGCTTCCCAATGCAGGAGAATCTACCAGCTCCCCCCCTCCTGAAGAGGTAGCCTTAAGTAGTTAGTTCTTTGATGTGGGCTTAGACTTCCTCTAGCCCCTTTTGTTCGGAGGCTCCTCAGTGAAATTAACCTAGCCCCCTTCCAACTAGGAGCCAATATCTGGAGGTCCGTATTCTGCGCCTTCGTGCTGTAGAGGGAACATTCTTAATCAAACCCTACCCTTTCAGAGATCCAAGCCTTCTTCGAGATTAAACTGGTTCCCAGGCATGCGGTTTTGTACTATGTCTATCCTCGTAGGAGAAAATTCATCCAATTCCTGCCTGAAATCACTGGATGGCAGAAGGATTGGTTCTTTGTTGGTGGTTGCTGGGAGGCTGGATCCCAAAGAACCAGGTATGAGGTGTCTGTGCCTCGGTGCTTTGGGGGTCGAAGTCACGGATGGAGCTCATCCCCCCTTTTCTTGGTCAAACCAGCTGTGCCATGGTGGATGCCATCCTAGGTTTGATTCTCACCGAGAAGGACTACAAATCCATTTTGTCTGATGAGAGATTATCCTTGGGTATCAATTAGGGGTGATCTTTCTGTTTTACATTCTCTTCATCTCGCGATGTTTCTAACTAACGTTTCTTGGTTTTTGCAGCCATGAGTGGTCAAGCAGGGAGAAGCAGCTCTCAGAGGGACCTGCTTGGGCTCCTGCCCAGGGAGCTGACTGACCTCAGTGAAGTTCTGAAGTCAGCTAAGGTGACACACGGTTCCACCCCTCGCGACTCTGCATCTGCCTCTAGACCGGCTGCCCTAAAGGGGAAGGAACCTATCTCCATATCACAATTTCGATCTAGGGAAGAGCTTTCCTCTAAGGGGAAAGCAGTCCTTTGTGCATCGAAGGGTAAAGAGCCTACCACAGGGATGGCTGAGGATGAAATGGCGGGCCTCCCCTCCCATCTGGTTGGCCCGCTGGCTATTCTTCTTCGGGAAGTTCCTTCTCAGGAAGACAACCAACGCAGCAACACTCCCACTTCCTCCCTAGATGAGGAGGCATCGCGCCAGCTGGCTTCTGTGAGTTCTTGCCCAAGTAGTTCCTCTATTTCCTTTATCTTATATCATGTTGATCTCTGATTAGTGTCATTTCCTGCAGGCTTTCTTGTCAGTCTTCAAGATCCATGAGTTGGTGGAGATTGAGCTCCAGGCAGCCGACATGTCATTGTCCCGCCGCAAAGATATGGAGAGGGAATTGGAGGGGTCCAAACAACTCACGGCTGAGCTCGAGTTCGTGTTGTCCACGAAGGAGATGGAGCTCCAGACGAAGAATGAGAAGCTAACGAATAGGATCCATGCTCATCAGGAGCTTGAGACCCAATTCAAAAAAATCCCTGGAAGGGGTTAAGCTCGAGTAGGATAAGGTTGCTGCAATGTCCTCAGCTTACCAGACCCTGGTGACGCAGGCTAATGTGCAATTTGACGCAGGGATGGTCACTGCAATTAAGGAAACCAGTGTCTGCTTCCCTGGCATGGACCTCTCTGTGCTGGAAAAGTCCCTAGGACTCGTGCCTGATTCGTCTTAGGGCCTTGCTGCCTCTTATGATCCCTTGCCAGGGTCCCAGTCTCTTGGCCAAGCGGTTCCTCCTTCTGGTGGGCTGGCACTCGAGGGCCCAGAGGTCCCTGTTTCTGGCCAAGACCTCTACCTTTCCAATTCTCCAACTCTGGCACCCACTAAGGAGGTTGACTCCGGGCATCTTTGCTTCAGCACCTGACGCTCCCCCCCCCCCCTTTCTTAGGCTCCAACCATATTGTGCTTCCTTCAATTGCCTTCTTTTTTTTTTAGACAAAACAATTTATGCTTTATGTTTTGACGACAATTTAATTTAGAACTTAACTTATTCCTTCGTAGTGTAATGTTGATGACTTGATCTTCCCACTACTGTCCCTCCTGAACTCTGGCCTGTTCTTTCAGGATAGGGGAGAGTTTTCTGTGACTTGACTTTGACTCGCCAAGGAAACTAGTCCTGACTTCAGCTACCGTCTGAAATTTGAGTCAGGCAAGTTGAGCGAAATATAACAAGCTCAGGTTCATTCAGAACCTAGGTCTGACTCTAGCTATTGGCTGGAACTCGAGAAATTCTGGTTCATTAGGAACCTAGGCCTGACCTCAGCTACCGGTTGAAACTCGAGTCAAGCCCGTTGAACAGATAACAAAAGGCTTTGGTTCATTTAGAATCTATGCCTAACTTCAGCTATAGGCTGAAATTCGAAAGGCTCTGGTTCATTCGGAACCTGAACCTGATCTCAGCTACCGGCTAGAATTCGAGTCAGGCCTGTTGAACAGATAACAAAAGGCTCTGGTTCATTCAGAACCTATGCCTAACTTCAGCTACCGGCTGAAATTCAAAGGACTCTAGTTCATTCAGAACCTGGGCCTGACCTCAGCTACCGGCTAGAATTCGAGTCAGGCCCATTGAGCATAACAAAAGGCTCTGGTTCATTCAGAACCTATGCCTAACTTCAGCTACCGGCTGAAATTCGAGGGGTTTGGTTCATTCAGAACCTGAGCCTGAACTCAGCTACCAGCTGGAATTCGAGTCAAGCCCGTTGAGCAGATAACAAAAGGCTCTGGTTCATTCGGAACCTATGCCTAACTTCAGCTACCGGCTAAAATTCGAAGGACTCTATTAACTTGGGCCTGACCTCAACTACAGGCTGGAATTTGAGTCAAGCCCGTTGAGCAGATAATTAGAGACTCTTAGGGTTTTGAGCAGCGAGGCCTTTCGTTTTTGAATGAGCATTTGCTTAGTTGAAAAATAAAAGTGTTTTACAAATGCCTATCGTCATTACATCGATCTATTGATAGTAAATTTTTAAATGCTCTACATTCCACGGGTGAGACAACTTCTTTTCATCTAATCCTTCTAGCTTGTACGTGCCTAAGCGTAACACTTCAATTACTCTATACGGACCTTCCCAGTTAGGTCCGAGAGTTCCTGAACCATGTTCCTTAGTGTTGAGCATTGTTTTGCTCATGACCAAGTCTCCCTATCTGAAAGATCTCTGCCTTACCCTAGAATTGTAGTACCTCGCTGATCTCTGTTTGTATGTCGCCGCTTTTATCTGCGATGTATCCTTCTTTTCTTCAATCAAATGAAGGCTCAAACGTATCTGCTTATCGTTTTTGTCGAGGTTGAAGTGCCTGACTCTAGGGCTTGGCTCTCCAATTTCCACCGGTATCACTGCTTCAGCACTGAATGCTAGAGAGAAAGGGGTCTCACCAGTTCCTGTCCTGGGTGTGGTTCGATATGCCCATAGAACTTTTGGGAGTTCATCCACCCAGGCCTCTTTGTGTACATCCATCTTAGCTTTTAGGTTGTTCTTGATTACTTTGTTGACAGCCTCAACTTGTCAATTTGCTTGCGGATGGAATGAGGCTGAAAAAGCTTACCTAATTCCCAAATTCGAGTACATATCCTTGTAATTTCGATTATCAAACTGCCTACCATTGTCCGTTACAATGGTATGTGGCATGCCGAACCTACGCATAATAGATCTCCATATGAAATTTAAGGTCTTAGCTTCAGTTATCGTAGATAATGGCTCAGCCTCCACCCACTTGGTGAAGTAATTGATTGCGACTATAGCATACTTTGCCTGGCCCCTGCCTGTTGGTAGGGGGCCAATAAGGTTGACTCCCCACTGGGCAAAGGGCTAGGGGCTGGTGATCGAGGTGAGCTGTTCAGGGGACTTCTTTGGCACGCTGGCAAACCTTTGGCAGGAATCGCATTTCCGTGCATAAACTTGTGCATCCTTTTTCATCGTGGGCCAATAATATCTCTGACGAATTATTTTGTGAGCAAGCGATTGGCCTCCAGAATGATTGCCACAAATCCCTTCATGTACCTCTCTCAGGACATAATCAGCTTCAATTGCACCCAGGCATTTCAAGTAAGGGAGGGAAAAACCCTCTTATACAACACACCATCTATCAAGGTATAATATGGGGCTTTATACCTTAAACGTCGAGCCTCTAGCTTATCTTCAGCCAGGATTCCTTCTATTAGGTACTCGATTATTGGATTCATCCACCCAGGCTTGTCATCCACCTGGTTAACTGCATGTTCTTCCTTCTTGTAACTCGGTTCCTTGAGTATTTCAAAAGGCACACTTTGTGTGAGCTCTGAGTTTGATGTCGAGGCGAGCTTAGCAAGTAAATCTGCATCTGCATTCTCTTCTCTTGGTACCTGAGTGATTTGACATTCCTCAAATTTTTCAAGCAGGTCTTTTACCTTGGCCAAGTACGATATCATGCTGCCTTCCCTTGCTTGGTACTCCAAATTTACCTGCCTGACGACCAGCTGTGAATCACTGTAGACTCGTAGCCTTCTAGCTCCCACTGATCCTGCCATTCTCAAGCCTGCAATCAAAGCTTCATATTCAGATTCATTGTTTGTTGCCTTAAATTCGATGCGGATGGCATATTCGAGTTTAATAAAATCAGGTCCTGGCGTTGTGAGTATGAATCCAGCTCCGCTGCCATGCTCACTCGATGAGCCATCCACATGCAATGTCCAGAATGTGGTTAGATCCTCGTGTTCTGTTTCCTCCTCGGCATTCAGGGATTGGTCCTCCACCCTTTCCAACGCAGTGAATTCAGCGATGAAGTCAGCCATTGCCTGAGCCTTTACTGCTGTCCTTGGGGTGTAAGAAATCCCAAACTGTCTCAGCTCTATGGACCATTTGATTAACCTTCCTGATGTCTCTTGCTTCTGAAGTACTTGCCTCAACGGGTAACTAGTTAGGACAGTGATGGCGTGGGCCTGGAAATAAGGCCTGAGCTTCCTGGATGAGACCACCAAAGCTAGGGCAAGCTTCTCTATTGTCAGATACCTTGTCTCGGCTGGCATCATAGCTTTGCTGACATAATAAACCTGATACTGAATAGAGGCTTCCTCGCGGATGAGGGCAGAGCTGACGGCTGTTTCTGAAATGGCCAGGTACAAGAAAAGTGTCTCCCTAAATACCGGCTTGGACAGTAATGATGCTGATCCCAGGTACTGCCTGAGCTGAGTAAATGCCTCCTCGCATTCTTCTGTCCACGCAAAACTCTTGGGTTCCTTAAGTATCTTGAAAAACTGCAGGCACTTATCAGTCACTTTGGACACAAATCGATTCAGGGCCGCTATTCTCCCAGTCAGTCTCTAGACAACTTTGATTTTGGCTAGAGAATTCATTACCAAAATGGACCTGATCTTGTCGAGGTTAGCTTCAATTCCCTTTTGGTTTACCATGAACCCCAGAAACTTCCTAGAAGACACTCCAAAGACACATTTTGCTGGGTTTAACATCATTTTATGCTTCTTGAAGATGGAGAACATTTGGTCCAGGTCAGTCAGGTGCTCCAAAGCTTTAACACTTTTAATCAACATGTCGTCCACATAAACTTCCATGGTTTTCCCTATCTGCTGAGCAAACATTTTGTTAACTAGCCTCTGGTAGGTAGCCCCCGCGTTCTTAAGCCCAAACGACATCACTTTGTAATAGTAAAGCCCTCTGCCTGTTATGAACAATCTGGTCTTATGGATGAATCTTGATCTGATTGTACCCTAAAAACGCATCACAGAAGCTATATAATTCATTACCTGCCGTGGAGTCCACCAGCTGATCGATCCGAGGTAGAGGGAAGCTGTCTTTCGGACATGCCTTGTTGAGGTCCGTGAAATCCACGCAGACCCTCCATTTTTCGTTGCTCTTCTTGACAAGAACCACATTAGCTAACCAATCCGAATAGAGCACCTCTTTTATAAGTCCAACGTCTAGTAATTTCTCCACTTCGGCCCTGATTACTTCATAACACTCGGGGTTGAAGCTCCTTCATTTCTGCCTAACTGGGCGGAAGTCAGGTCGACATTCAATCTGTGAACTATAATTTTGGGATCAATACCTGGCATGTCATCATGGGACCAAGCAAAAACATCTAAAGTCTCTCTTAAGAATTTGACCAATGCTTATTTGAGCTCGCCTGGGAACAGGCTCCCAATCTTGGTTGTTCTGGCGGGGTCAGTCATGTCCAGTTGCACTTCGATCAGGTCTTCTACCACTTCTCCTCTTATTGTTTTCTTTCACTTGTCCTCTCTACTTCTTGACTGAAATTCAGGCTAGTCTTCCTCCGACGCGACTTCCATTTCCCTAGCTGGCTCAAAGCATTGCTGCTCGGAGGGAGATTTTCCACTTTGGGGCTCTTTGAGGGAGGAACTACTCCTTGATTGATTCGAGCCTTCCAACTTGGGGGAGGGCTCCTTCATCACTTGCTCAGGGCGTTCCTGCCAGGAGGTTGTTAGGCAAGCCATGTGGTTGAGTCTTTCATGCTGCGAGCTAGGGTTTTCCTGCTTGGGGCCTGAGAAGATGGCCAATGATTCTGCGTGAACATCTTGGTTACGCAAGGAGGTCGCGTAACACTTCCTCGATTCATGTTGATCCCCTCGAACGCATCCAGTTCCCTCTTTAGGTGTAGGAAACTTCATCAACAAGTGGTAGGTTGAGATTGCCACTTTTAATGCGTTCAAGGTGGGTCTTCCAATGATGGCATTGTATGCCAAAAGGGTCTTCATTACCAAAAAGTTGGTCATTACTGTGGATCGGTCAGGGGCACTTCCCACTGTGACGGGGAGTTCACAGACCCTTCTGGAAATACCGACTCACCCTTGAAGCCCGAGAGGGGAGTCCTAACTGGCTTAAGTGCCTCTTTTTTTTTAGCCCCATTGCATCATAGGTTGGGGCATACAATATATCCACTGTACTTCCTGTGTCTATCAACATGCGAAACATTATGTGATTGGCCACATGCACTGCTATCACTATTGCATCATCATGGAGGTGGTGAATATTCAGGGCTTCTCTATCATCAAAAGTTAACAGAAAAGGATCCCCCCGTGGTGTTTTGGGCTACTTGGTCGCCAGGTTCACTTCAAACTGCTCCTGCGTGGCTCGAGCATCCCTCGCATGTGCTTTCCTTGCCCTGTAGGAGCTCCCCCCCCATGCATGGTCCTCCTACAATGGTCTGCACACTTCCATTAATCTCCCCTGGTCAGAGCGATATCACTAATGCATCATCTTCCCTGATTTGTTCCTGTCTGGATGGTCCTGCCTAACTAGTGGCCCATGCCACAAACTGTTGCAGGTGTCCCCTCCGGATAAGGGCTTCTATCTCTTCCTTCAGTTCCTAACATTCATCAATGTCATGACCGTAGTCTCTGTGGTACCTGCAATACCTCTTCCTGTTCCGATAACAAAGTGGTGTCTTGATCGGAATGGGTTTTTTCAGCATGTTGCTTCCCTCAATTTTCATCAGTACCTCCTCACGCTTCATGTTGAGTGGTATGAACTTTCCTAGTCTGTCTTTAAGGAATCAAGGTCCCTGATTTCTTTCATCACGGCTTTTTTTATTGTTTACAGCTTCGTTCTTCTGATTCCTTTGTGAGTCGTTTCGACCTTCATGCTCCTGCCTAGACCTCCTCTGTGACTCAATGATCTCTTCCGCCGAAATGTACCTGTGTGCTTCCACCATCATCTTAGTGAAAGTCCAAGGAGGGTTTTTTGCTATCGAACGAATGAGATCTTCATCTCTTATGCCATCCTGCATGGCCTGCAGGGCCTTGTCATCATTTCCTCATTTGACTTGCATCATGGCTTCTATAAATCTCTGAATGAATGACTTCAGAGACTTTCCCTCCCTTTGAACGATCGAAGAGAGGTGAGTATGAGGCTTTTTTACTAGTCGAGCCCCCAGGAACTGAGCAGCGAAGGCATCCTTCAGCTGCCTGAATAGTCCCTGGCTTCAAATTAGTAAACCACGTTCTAGCCATTCCCCCAAGGGTTAATGGGAAAACCCTACACATAATTACGTCCTCAACTCCCTCAAATTCCATCTAGACCCTGTAAGCCTCCATGTGTTCTCCAAGGTCGGTTCAGCCCTGATAACGTTCCACCTGAGGAATTTTGAAATTAGGTGGGAGAGCTGCCTGCCTTATCCCCAAGGTGAAAGGTGAGGTGGACTAGGACCCTGCTGTGCAATGAGCCTGGGCCCCTGCCTGAACATAGAGGTCTCTTAGATTAGCATGCCTCTACACCTCGACTTCTGTTGCGTCCCTTCTGATTTCCTCTTTGAGCAGCTCCCATTCCTCTGCCCTAATGCAAGCTCTTTCATCATTCGGGTTCCATCGAGTATGTCGTTTAGGTCCCATTTCTCTTCGAACTAGAGCCCTCTCATTCTCAACTAGTCTTCTTCTCCTGGCATCCAAGGATGCTCTTAGATTGCTCAAATCCAGACCTTCATGAGCTGAGCAGAAAGCATCGTTGACTGCTCTGTGCCTAGAACTTCCTTGCCTGTCTGGCGGGTGATATGGAAAGGCTCTGACATCCCTCCAAACCTCTCCATCAAGCTGCCTTGAACGCTCGTGCCTCCTATCGTTCCTTCCATAACCTCTGACATCGTTTTTTACCGCTCCTTCTTCTCTTTGTTCCTGCGGTCGTGCATGGGGACGTGGGGAATCCATAGGCACTTGGCTCCTGCATGTCGGAGAAAGTTGGGATTGATGGTTGTTTTGATTCTGCACCATTTGCCCTATTAGTTGCTCCAAGCGATTCTCCACGTCGGACAAGCGGGTTCTCTCGAATCGTGGGGCTACCCTCCTATCACTACATCTCTGTAGGAGTAGCTGCAATAACAAAGCTGTTGGCTCCCTGTGAACAGTGGCTTCCAGATGAGGGATAGTGCTAGTCCTTCTGGGCTGCTTGTCCCTGACTTGTCTGTTCGATGGCTCAGCGCCACTATTCTCCAGTCCCGCTTTCGGCTGATCCTCTATATCACACTCCTTAACCTAGTCACAATAATGGTTTTGCCTTTAAACTTCTGCTCTTGGGGTCACGATTCTTCTAGATGATCCTTTTAGCAGTGATTATGGCGCCACTATTGTTGTTTGATTTTCGTCACTACGATGTCACGCGATGTTTCCTTGACTGGATCTCGAATTTCGTCTCTGACCCCTGCAAGATGAGACAATGTCGTCAGATTGGTAGCCGGTGGTGTCACCGGCGTTCCCACTCCGACGCCTAAGTTAGTTACGAGACTATTCTAGCAACCTCCTTCAGGTTTTCCTCAGGTATCCCACTGCGCAGTCTACCTCAAGTTCTGCACCGAGAGGCCCTCCTGAAACCTGTCAAAGGTGATGATGGCGACTGGTCTAGAGTTGTTAGGGAGTGTTTAGGGTTCAAATCTCCAAAAAATCATCCTCTTCCCACTCACCTAACCTTACCTTAAGTACCTCATCTCAACGGCTCGGATGCTAGAGTTATGAACCCTAATAAGCTGGGATTGTGACACCTGGACCCGGAGAATAAGGCAAGTATTTAAGCCAAGAACCAAAAGTCAATGGGGCTTACTTACTCCATCGTCCGAAACCATGCCGCGCCTAGGCTTGTTTTTGGCCCTACCTGTCGGGTCGAGCTTCACTTGCTCGTGACTAGTGGGCCTCATTCACGGTGACCTTTGCGGGCGTTAAAGGGGCCTAAGAAGTTATCTGACCCATAACAAATGTTAATTTGAGTTATATTACATATGATAATTGAAATGATACTAGAAATATGGCATACATATTTCGAGTAATATTTAAAAAAAGAAAACAATGGGTTTTGCTATATGTTAAGCTATCCGGATGAAGGACAATAATGATCATCTCAAAAAAAAATTCTATATTTTTTCGCTTACCGATTATTTTGTAGAACTTTCATAGTTTAATTTAATATTATGCATAGATCATTTGAGTTATATTACATGTGATAATTGAAAATAATACTTTCAAGTAATATTTACTCCACACAAATTGTTAGATTTACAGGTCTCCAAGGTGGTCATCTTAGTGAAAATATATCGTAGAGTTTTTATTCATCAAAAAAAAAAAATGTAGAGTTTTTGTACATGCTGGGAGTTAAAATTAGATTCTTGCACTACTACAAAATAGGGTCAAAGACGACGGTTAAAATCCGTCGTCTTACATGTTTAGACGAGGACACGAAACCGTCGTCTAATAAGGCGTCGTCAATACTCAAAAAACATCGACGACGGTTAAAAACCGTCGTCTATGTTTAAATATCGACGACGGGTTTTATGTAGAAACCGTCGTCNGGTTTAGGACTGGTTTTTCTTGCAGGTTGTAGCTTTTAGCATTTTTGGGGAGTGTTAGAAACAGCCGAAATGCTGCCGAAATTTTTAATAAAATTTCCGGCAATAGTAAACTTTTCGGTCTGTTAATTCTTACCCCTTTAAAATTTTGTTTAGCGGGTTTTTCATGACTGCTTGTGGCTTAATGGCAACATTAAGTCACGCAGGCAGGATCTTTGCGGGTCGGGTCCTGTCAAAAAATCACAAATATTATGTGAAATGAAGAAGTAATCCGACTACAATGGAGAAGATGAGGAACGGCGACCACAGTGGAGAAGATGANGTTTTTACCGATGCGTTTGGTTCGTCGGATTTTGATTTAGCCACCTGTTGTATGGGACTTAGAGCCATGGGTTATAGGAGATAAATTTATTTTAATTTTAATTTTATTTATTTTATGAATTTAATCATTTGATGTTTTGATGTTTTAATGGTGAGTACAAGTATTTTTCTAAATCGNTAAAAACGACGGACAAAAGCTAGGCTCGTCGTCTTTACCCAAATAACACGGCTACAAAACGACGCCGTTTTGATAAAGACGACAGGTCTAAAGTCAGGCCCGTCGATAAGTTAACAATAGACGACGGTTCCTTTAGGAACCGTCGTCTATACTCTTCAACATACACGTGGCCACAATGTTGCTGCCACGTAGTTTAGTCTTTTATCAACGACGGTTGTTGAAGTAACCGTCGTCTTTAATGTAACTTTAGACGACGATTACAGTTAAAACCGTCGTTGATGTTTTTTAACCGTCATCTTATTTTATCAACGACGGCTCTCTTTTTCAACCGACGTCTATATAAAAGTATGGCCGTCGTTAATAGCTATTTTCTGTAGTAGTGTTGGTAAGTTCATTGTTGCTTCAGCGTGTCCTCTGCTACTATGCTGCATTTTTTTTTTTTTTGATAATATATGCTACTATGCTGCATGGTGCAGGATCTTAGATCTGATTACTCTGATATGCTAGGATCTATAATTTTTTATTCAAAACAAATTGTGATATTTATAGGTAAACAGTAATGGCTAATGGTACTACAAAAGTAATGGCCAATAGTATTTTCAGTAGTAAATATGAAATTGTATAAAAAAAAAATTAATATTGTTTAAATTTAGTTAAATATAAAATTTATTTTTAACAATAATATGTATAAAAATTATTTTTATTTATTAATTAATTATATAATTAATTAATTTTTTTGATAAAAATTTTAATTTTAAAAAAATTTATAATATGTAACAAAATTTTTAAAAATAAATATTTATTTTTATAATGTATAAAATCACATCAGTTTATATTTATTCTAGGTATAAAACGATTTATTTAGAACAGTATCTAAATTTTTACATGTTTTTTTTTATAATAATCTAAATTCTTTTTTTTTATTTTGGTAAAATAATAATCTAAATTCTTACATGTCTACATTACTTACATGGTATATTTATTTTTGCTTTAATAGTAAATTATAATAGTTTTGATAGGTAATCGTACAGTGCATAGTGATGCTTACAATGTTCCTCCCAACAGGATAAAAATTTCCACTTTGTCGGCAATAATATAACCGTACACGTGTTGAGTGATCAAGAATCGAATAGTCTTTTAATTAAATTGACAGAAAAAAAAAATTATTCCGCGAGTTTTCCTATAAAGTGAGACTGAGAGTAGGAATTTCAATCAAATCAAATACTAACACTTGTCAGAAGCATGTGAATTTCTTTAATTATGATAAAAAGCTTTTATGTGGCCCCGAGATGCTTCGGGGTCGGCCTCATCCAACGGCCCATGCCCGCTGATAACTTATTCTTTTCTAGAGATACGCTTTTGTTTTCCTTAAAAGAATATATACTTTTAGATTAATTTTTGAATGAAGATGTCCACAACTACTTCTATTGAGTTGAAAAACCATATAGATTTGATCCTCTCACAATAATTTTTAAATCTATGGCCCTATTACATGTCAATCGTTTTTTCAGTTATAAAAATATATATATATATGTCCACAACTTAAATCCCAAAAAAAGAATATATATATATACACATACACACGAAAACGCTATAAATTCCGAAATCAGAGTTTATAACATCTCCGATGGTCAACGAAAAATGATAAGTCAAAATTCATTTAATTTGAAGTTATCGTGCGAGACACATGGGTTAGCAACCCACCCCCCATTCTTCCCCCTCCGCGATTAGCCTGCCCCCTTCTGATTTATTTTTTGCCCGAATTTGTTCCCACCTTCTCTTCTCCCCTGCCTCCCAATACTAAACAATTGACACCGCTTCTCCCCTGCCTCCTCTACCCCCAATTCTAGCTTTCATTTTTTTATTCCCTACCTCCTACTGGAATTCCCGATTCGCCTCCCCCTGCCTCTTCCAACCCAGACGAGCATTAATTAGAAAAACATATTTTTCAACTTTGAGAACGAAATCATGCATTGCCTTGGCGAGCTCAATGTCATCGGAACAAGCCAAGAGGTAAAGCAAATCGAACAAACCATGAATGTCACAACCAACACCGTTTTTTGAAGAGAAAAGGTAGCCCGAAGTAAAAAGGGGTTGAGGTTTCGCTGGCAAAAGGGACTGAGCGGAAGAGGCGGAAAAGAAGACATAGTTGTGGTGGTGATGATGAAGAGATTTGGGTTTAGTGCTGGATAGAGAAAGAGAAGAGGTCGGGGCTGGAGGAGGCAGAGGAGAGGAGAATTAGGAATTCCAGTGGGAGGCAGGGGGAGGAGAAGTGGAGAAGAAAAAAATGAAAACTGGAATTGGAGGCTCAATCGCGGGGATGAAAAATTTGGGGCTGCTCACGTGCTAATCACGTAGGGGTTCAAATTGAGTTGATTTTGACCAATTTTTGAGCTTTTGACTGGGGAGTGTTCTTGGGACTGACAAGTGTCATATCGAGAATGGCTATAAACTCCGATTTCGGAGTTTATAGCAAAACTGTATATATATATATATATTGATATTGATTATTTATTTAATTTCATTTCATTTTTTTTGTTTAATTTTTTATTATTTTTTCTTATCACTATCCAATTTTATTTTTTTGTCACTGAAACTATTGCAGGGAGGAATAAAATTATATTGGAATATCGTTAGAATTTTTTATTAATATTTTAATTATGATTTTCATTCAAGAATATTTTCAAGTGATTTCTAAAACAGAGACTCTATCTTTTAATATGAAAGAGCATCTTTAACAATAAAAATGTGAAAATTTATAGATAAAAATCAAAATTGTATTATTTTATTTACCTATTTTTATAAGTAATTATAACTTCACAGTTTTATTGACCTTTTAGTTTAATTGAAAGTAGGTTGAAATTGGAGATGCTCTAAAATTTTTGCTATATTCAAATCCATTTTTTTTAATCCTATATTCCATTTAATTTTTTTTTATATTCTTAAAAAATAGAACTTAAAAGTGATGAATATATGAAAATAACACATGGTCCAAAAAGCAAAAAGAATAAAACAAATTAATAATATTAAATTTTGGTCATAATTTTCAAAACTATATTGCATAATACGCGTTATTAAAAATTATCACTTAATCATTAATATTTTAGTTTTTAATTATATGCAAATAATATTTATTATAGAATGTACAAGTCATATAATTTTCGCTTAATTTGTTTATTAGATTTTGATACCATATAAATAAAAAGTTAATTAATAGTTGATAAATTAATATAAATCTAATTTACATCATTTGGTACTTAAAATTTAATCAACAAATTTAGACCGTGTTTAGTATTGCTTTTAGAACTCTATTAAGTGCTGCCAAGGAAAAAATAAATTTGACTGTGTTTGGAAAGGGAAAAAAAAAGGTATTGTAAGATGATAAAAAATACTCAATGATTAAAATATCAAAATACCATAAATAATTTTAAAAATACATTTTTATTGTATGTAACCAACATTTACCAAATTTTATATGAAGTACATTTTTTTTTTCTTTTATAAAAGTGGTAAGAAAATAAGTGTTTGGAGAAATAATTGCTAATAAAAAAGCACTCCTAAACACACACTTAGTTAATATTTTTAAGTTTGCTCTAGTGGGTTTAGAATACACCTCCAAGTTTTTAGATACATTTGACTTGGATGAAATTTCCATCATTTATTAGTTTAGATTATATCGTAATTCTTGAAAAAGAAAAAAAAAACACACACACACACTTAGTAAATATACAAAAGAAATTTAAAATTTTTCAACTTGGATATTTCGATCTATTATTTTTTCAATAAAATTGTAAATAGCAAACCAACTAATCTAATTTTATTTGACAAAATTTGTTAGACATAAAATAACTATGAATGTACAAAGAAGGAAAAAAAAATTAAAAACCAACACAATTTTAAATTGTATTTTATTTGGTGCTTATATTTTTTTTTTTAAGTTTAAAACTAATTGATATACCTAACTACCATTTAACTAATAATCTAATGCAAATATATATTTAAAGTAAACAAACCATATTTAAGTTTTTTTAACGGAGCTTTTGAAAAATTAAAAATAATTTTTAAATTTTAAAAGTTGCTTCTAAAATGTTTAAATTATTTTATAAATTATTTTTCATTTTAAATTAATTTAAACAAATAAAAAATAATTTACTCATAAAGCCTTTCTAAAAATACAGAAATAAAAATAGAAAAACTTTAATTTAATAAAAAAAATAAAATTGAAACGTCAACAAATCATTAAATTAAATACGTTAACAAATTTTTTTCTTCAGTCCAGAAAAAAAAAAAGGGAGTAATATTGTTTATTTATTTATTTTAATTTCGATTGGTAAAGTAGTCTGAGTAAAAAATTTCTAATAATGATACCACTTGAAGTAAAAAAGTAAATAAATAAATGGGTATATTGTAAGAGGAAATAACAGCTCTTTTATTACTAGATCTTCTTCTTTCTCAGTTGCACTATTTGTAATTGTATTTTTCACAGCTAGATTCGACGAGGACGATGACGGATTAAATGCGTCTGATTTATCTTCTGTTGTTAACAATGAGGAAGATGATGAAGTGGAAAACTTTTTCTATGATCGAACGCCGCAAAAACATGTTATCATAACAATTGCAATGATCTTTTTTGCTTTGATCACTAACACCCATGATAAAAAAAGACTTATTTTGCCATTTAGTTAACGGCTAAGTTGAATGTACAAACAATTGCACTCATTACAAGTAATACTTTTTTTTCCATGGAAATCAGACCTTAGTGTTTAATTTTCCATCTTCTCCGATCAAGATTCCAGCTTGGTTTGGTTGATTCTGCAACTAAGTGTTGGTTGTCTCTTATGGAGCCCAAGGATGCAAGAGTGCAGGAGCTCTAGGAGGCTCTGAGTGCGATCAATCTGCAGCCTAGTTCGGATTCGAATGGCTTTGAGGGGGACCGTCTGCTCCTCGGAACAATCCTTACTACAAGGGTTTACAGGAGATTCACATTAAGCGAAATTATAACGAAGGCTTGGGGTCCTCGAATCAAAATTGAAAATCTAGGGCAAAATTTTTTCAAATTCGTTTTCTCGGCTAAGGCAGAAAGGGATCGAGTTTTCCGAGGAAGACCCTGGAACATAAATGGAGCTCACCTCATTCTCAAGGAGTGGCCGGAGACGATGGCTATTAATAAGGTTCCTTTTGACACTACGACTTTTACTATTCAAATACATGGGCTACCCCCATTGTTCCTTCATGCAGATTCAGCTAAACTCATTGGAAACAGGCTGGGTAAAGTTTATGAGGATTCTATAAACAGAAAAGCTGTGGTAGGACATAGATTTCTTCGATTCAAGCTTGATATTGAGGTTCGGAAACCGATTCCGGCGGGGTATTTTCTGAGTAGTCATTCTGATAATGAAAACTGGATTCAATTCAAATATGAAAGGTTGGGTGATTTTTGTTATAAGTGTGGTTTCTTGGATCATGTTACTGGTAGATGTGATTTTGAGAAGCCAGCATTTATTACCTCTGCGGACGAAGCTTCAGCACGCCTCTATGGACCCTGGCTGAGGGCGGAGCACAAAGGGGATCTGTTGTTTGTTAATACTCCGGCAGAGCAAGAGGTTGCTCCGGTCATTGGCACGGGACCCAAAGAGGGTAGCTTCCCGAGTAGTGAAAGTCTGATTCACAAGTTGGAATTCGCGCTGGGTTGCACTGATAAGACTGGAGAAGATGACCTGCAAAATGCAGTTGAAACAAGTCAGGAGTTTGGGGCTCTAAAACTGACCTTAGAACGAAAATCGTCAGGAGATTGGCCAGACATTCGTGCAGAGTTAATCAACCAGGTCCGGATCTCTAACAATGATCCCTAGATCCTAGCGAAATGGGCAACCAGAGGATTAAACAATATTACCCTGCTGAATAACAAGAGGAAGCAGGGAGTGAATATTGGGCTTCTAGGAGAAATTGGGCTGGGCCCTGCGTTTACAAGTGGCCCTACTGGCTGTTCTAGTTCAGGCCCAGGCCGAGAAAACATTCTGAGGCAGAAGAGAGGGAATTTCTGTAATAGAGCAAGCCCAAGCAAAAGGAAAAGGACTCTTTGTATTGAAGAGATCCATCCCATTGATCAGGAGGCAGCAGCCCAACCCATTGATGACTCGATAATAAAAGAATTTGTTCTAGGCAGAGGGGATCAAGTGGAATCCCCATGCAGGAGTGCCAGAAACTGGAAAAAACAAGCGCGTAGGAGGAGCGGACGTAGTGATACTCGATTGGCAGAGGCGAGTGCTTCCTCAAGTGCGACAACTCGGGATTTTCATATGGCCGAGGAGGCGGGCCACCTCAAGCCCCCCTTGCCTCTGAGAATTATAACCTGGAACTGCAGGGGTCTAGGCAATGGGGATACGGTTAGAGCTGTTCGAAGTTTATGTTTAAACAACCATCCCGATTGCCTATTCTTAATGGAAACAAAAGGTAGGGGCAAAAATTTTAAAAAGTTGGGGAAGAAATTTGGTTTTCACTTTGCAGATTTTGTGGATTCTAAAGGTACGGCAGGAGGTTTGGCTCTGTTTTGGAAGGCAGAATGTAATCTGGAAGTTGTGTGGAAGACTGACCGAATGATTTGTTGTGAGATAATGGATCCAGGGAGGGGTAAATGGTGTTTCTTGGGATGTCATGGCACTCCGTATCTTTCGGAAAATGGGGAGTTTTGGGAAAATGTTGAGAAGCTTGTTGGGCAATGTCATCTTCCCTGGGTTGTGATGGGGGACCTGAATGAAGTTGTTAATGAGTGTGAAAAGATGGGTGGTAGAGCTATATGGAGGCGCAAACTCTTTCTGAAAAATTGCATACAGAGTTTGGGCGCGGTGGATTTGGGTTATGTGGGAAAGAAGTTTACTTGGGAAAACCGCCAAGTGGGAATGTGGTATATCAAAGAGAGGCTTGACCGTGCTTTTGCTAGCAGAGGATGGATCAATATCTTCGGTGAAGCTCGAATTGATCATCTGCTTATGCATGAATCTGATCATTCGCCGATCATGCTAAGCACGGCTGTGGAAGTTAAAGCAGGGAGACGTCCGTTTAGATTCTTGAAGGCTTGGGAGGAGGACGAGGCTAGCTTTGAAGTGGTCAGGAAGGCTTGGACAGAGTTTACTAGGGGAGGTATGGAAGCTCATAAATTACTAAGGAAATTGAATGTGACAAGAGCTGCTTTAAGGAGCTGGAATAAAAACTGCTTCGGTTTGGCTCAAGTGCAAATCAAATCTCTAAAGGCGGAATTGTTGAAATGTCAACTAGATGAGACTTATTCTCGGACTAGTGTGATGGATTTGGAATCTCAGCTGAGAACTCATCGAAGAAGGCTTGAAACCATTCTGCATCAAAAGGCTAGGGAGCTTTGGATTGCTGATGGAGACAGAAACACCAAGTATTTTCACACTAGTGTGTTAATGCGAAGAAGAGCAAATAGAATTCTTGCAATTGAGGATAATGGGGGCTGACTGAGGTCTTCATCTAAAATAGGGAACTATTTTATTAGAGAGTTTGAAGAGTTATTCTCTTCTAGCAATCCGGTTATTCCTTGCCTGAGGAGCCTCGGGAATTCTGAAGTTTCAGGTGCTGAAAATGTTCAGATTATAAGTATCCCTGAGGTTGAAGAAATTAAGAATGCGGTATGGGAGTTGCACCCTCTTAAGAGTCCGGGGCCAGATGGTTTTCCAGGCTCTTTCTACAGAACGTATTGGATTACAGTGCAGGAGCAGGTGGTGGATTTTGTGCAGGAGTGCTTTAGAACTAAAGGAATGCCGAAAGGAGTCAACAAAACATTTATCACTCTTCTGCCTAAGTGTCAAGAGGCTAAAAATATGAACCATTTCCGTCCGATAAGCCTGTGTAATTTCTCATACAAGGTAGTTTCCAAGATCCTGGTTAACAGAATGAAGCAGCTAATGTCGAGGATCGTTTATCCCAACCAAAGGGCTTTTGTTGGTGGTCGATGGATTGCGGAGAATACAATGGTCGCTCAAGAGCTCGTGCATACTGTCAGGAAACATAAGGGGAAAGCTGGTTTGATGATTGTAAAATTGGATTTAAAGAAAGCGTACGACCGTTTAGAATGGCCTTTTGTTAGCAAGGCTCTGGAGGCATGGGGCTTCTCTCCTGAGGTTCGGAAGATGGTCTTCAATTGTATATCTTCGGTGGAGTATGAAGTGCTTGTCAATGGGAGCAGCGTGGGGAAGGTTGAGCCAGCCAGGGGTTTGAGGTAGGGGGACCCTCTGTCTCCTTACCTTTTTATTTTAAGTGCGGAAGTCCTTTCTCGGCTTATGGTGCTGGATGGAGGAATTCAGGGGATCAAAGTGTGCAGGAATACACCAGCTGTTTCTCATTTACTGTATGCAGATGATTTGCTTATTGCTTACCGTGCTAACCATCAGAATGCGCTTGCTATTGAAAGATGTATGGAAGAATATGGATCTTGGTCAGGGCAAGCTATCAATTCAGGGAAGTCGAGCATTATGTTCTCTCGAAATACCTCTGCCTCTGTTAAAAGGAGTGTCAAACAGATTCTAGGGTTAAAGGATATGGGAGAGGATGCTATCTATCTGGGAAATAGGCTGGTCTTTGGGAGGAATAAGATAAAGAGTTTCAACAGACTGAAGGACAGATTGCAGGGTAGGTTAGAAGGCTGGAGAAGTCAGCTTCTTTCCAAGGCAGGGAAAGCCATTCTTATCAAAGTGGTGGCACAGGCGATCCCAGTCTACACTATGGCTACTTTCAAAATCCCCAAAAGTTTGTGTGATGACATGGATGCTATGGTTCGGAGTTTCTAGTGGGGATCTAAGAAGGATGGTGGTCGTGCTATGGCGCTGAAGTCCTGGAAGGTGCTGTGTTTGCCTAAGAAGAATGGGGGACTTGGGTTTCAGGAGCTTCACAGACATTAACAAAGCCCTGCTGACTAAACTAGGGTGGTATCTTGCAAAAAGGGAAAATAACTTGTGGACCACCATGTTTAGAAATAAATATTTGAAGGATAAATCTTTTTTTGACTGTGAACCTAAATCTGGAGATTCTTTTGTCTGGAAGGGTATCTTAAGTTCTAAAATACTGGTTAGAGAAGGGGCTTGCTTTAGGGTGGGAGATGGAGCTAATATTGATCCATGGAAGAATCCTTGGATCCCTTGGAGAAGGGGAAAAAGTCTGACGCCTAGGGAGGGAGTGGATGCAGAGTTAGTGGGGAAAGTTGCTGATTTTATTAAGTTCCCTGAGAGAATTTGGAATGAGCAATTACTGGCTGTGTTTTGTGAAAAACCGGTTGTGGAGGAGGTTAAATTGGCGGATTTGCCGAGTTTCCAGGTTGAAGATAAACTTATGTGGACTGGAAACAGAACTGGGAGGTTCTCGGTTAAAAGCTGTCTTCAGTTATGTAATGGCTCAACAACTTTGACTGAAGAACGAGATATTTGGAAATATATTTGGACAGCCAATTTGCATGAAAGACTGAAAAATTTTTTGTGGAGGGCTGCTTCTGATATTCTACCTACAAATGTGCTGCTGCATGATCGGATTGGCAGAGGAGAACTGTGGTGCACATTGTGTGGGGAATTTACAGAGACATTAACCCATTTGTTTCTTGAATGCCAAGTTTCTAGGGCTGTTGCTTTTGCTTGCAAGTGGGGGTTGAGGCTCCACCTATTTGAAGGAATGGATATTAATAATTTCATAGTTAAGTGTTTGAGTTGTCATGAGGAGAAAGATAAGCCTTCTCCTCCTCTGATTTTTACAGTTTTTCTTTACTCTATCTGGTTGTTGAGAAATAAGGTTAGGTTTGGTGGGGAAGTTGATGTAGCCTATACGGTGAAGATAATGGAGGATTGGGTGGAGGAGTTTAAGGGCCTGCATAAGAGGAAGGATAGTCTTTGTAAAAAGATTAAGAAAAGGGTGACCTGGAGTCCCCCTCAGGAGGGGTTTCTTGCTGCCAATGTGGATGCTGCCTGGAATGGGGGAGTGGCTGCTCTAGCAGTAGTTGTCCGTAACAGTCAAGGGGTTTTGATGTTGGTGGCTGCGAAAATTATGGCTATGGAATCAGCAGAAGCTGCGGAGCTGAAAGCAATCAACTGGGGTATGGATTTGTTGGTTGAGAGAGGATGGGGAACAGTGGAGTGGAGGAGTGATGCTAAAAGAGTGGTGGACATGATTTTGGAAAGTGGAGAACCAAACTCCTGGTGTCACCGAAATATTTTGCTGGAAATTCGTGGCAGGATGGTTGCTAACAACTGGGTGCTGGCCTGGACGCCAAGAGAGGCTAATTGTGGGGCTGATGCAGTGGCAAAGTATGCCAGTAACAACTGCCAAGATTTCTCTTTTGATGAGGGCAATGTTGCTTTTGTCCCTCCATGTATTGCTGATATTTTGAGCAAAGAGCTTCTTTTAGAAAGCTCTGAAGTGTAATCTCCATTTTTGGAGTCCTTTTTTGTGCATTAATGCAGATGGTTTACCAAAAAAAAAAAAATTGCAATGATCATTCCAACAGCAAAGACTAAGAAAGATTACACTCGATAAATTAAAAGGCTCTACTCTAATGGAGTTTTCCTTCCGGCTACTCATACATCCAAAATTTATAACTTTTTTTTTTTGGATATATTATGGAAATTATTTTTTTTAACTATATTTTTATTTTTCAATAAAATTAAATTCAAAATTAAGTTAAATTTATAAAAATTAAAATATATTCTATTCAAATTTTAATACATTATTCAAAATTTATATATATTTTAAAATTACAACTCTATTTAAATTAATAAACTACCATTTCAGTATTTTTTTTAAATATTTTATAAAAAAGATTGAACTTGGACGGGATCACGTGATACCAATGAATCTACCTATTCAACCGCCCCACTTGGGCCATTTTACTTATTTTATTTTATTTTTATTTCGTAAAATTCCGAGAATCACGTTGTCAGTGCTAGATAACTCAAAACCTACAAATTAATATTCTATTTAATCATAAAAATGGAAAACTCAAGAAATAATTAACCGTGAAAACCTACATGAGGACAGGTGTCAGATGCACATAAGCCTTATTTCTTTAACACTTTCCCATTTATAAATTAATTTGGGGGTCCTCCCAATCTTATCCTTGAAAAAATCGTGTGGACCCCACCGCAATCTCCAATTTCCTTAATTTGTCAACTTTATCTCCCCCGCACCGATAATATCCGCGTACACGTAGGCATATTATTCTTTTTATTATTGTGCTTCCTTATTTTTGAAACGCCCATAAATAGCAGCAATGGAGCTCTATAACCTACCAATTAAAAAACAATACCATTATTCATTCATCAAAAAGCTAAGGAACAAAGAAAATGGCAGGAATCATCAACAAGATCGGTGAGACCCTCCATATCGGAGGCCATAAGCCTGAGGAACACAAAGGCGAGCACCTTGGCGAGCACAAGCCTGAGCACCATGGCGAGCACAAGCCTGAGCACTATGGAGAGCACAGGCCTGAGCACCATGGAGAAAAGAAAGAAGGATTTGTGGATAAGATAAAGGATAAGCTCCCTGGTGGTGAAGGACACTATGGAGAGCACAAGCCTGAACACCATGGAGAAAAGAAAGAAGGATTTGTGGATAAGATAAAGGATAAGCTCCCTGGTGGTGAAGGACATGATCATGGAAAGGGCGAGAAGAAGAAGAAGAAGGAGAAGAAGAAGCATGAGCATGGTCATGAACATGGTCATGATAGCAGCAGCGATAGCGACTAGATGGTAAGTTTGATTAATTAATTAATTTGTTCCGTATTTGTTTGTTTGGGTTGATTATTTTTTTGGTCTTTCTTGGAAATATACTCGATTTGTGTTGGCAATCGGAAAAAAAATAAAAATTTCCAAGAATTAAAATTGGCAGAACATATATATATATATATTTTAATGTTTTCTTTAATTCGTTGTCTCTAAAAGCTGTAACCCACTAAATTTTGTTTCTGGTTGACGAAATCTTTTGTTGTATATTTGTTTTGTCTAGTTACCTGGGTTTACATTTTCCCATGTAATGAAAAAAATGGTGCTAATTTATTTAGATCTGCAAAATTGGTTCTTAGAATGATATTGTACTATTTATAGTTCCGATCTAGCCCTTTCATATATTAGGTAGAAATTAGTGGCGTATATGGTGGTGATCAGCATTTTTCTATTGGAGGAATATTATGGATAATATCAATTTTGAACCTAAAAATCAAAAAGAACAAAAAGAAACAAAAAAAAAAAACTCCGCACAATTATGATTGCACATTTTGCATTTTTTTGGGGCTGAGTTTTTTTTTTTATAATCATAATTTATTTTTGCAGGTAGCTGGTGTCATGATGAGAGGAGCTTTTTGTCATGGCAAAGACTTAGAATTTGGGAAATAAAGAAAATGTGTCATTTGGTATTTGAATTGCTGTTAGTGTGGGGATAAGAAATGGTGCCAGTACTCACCGTGTAGATTATGTGTTTTGTTTTTTCTCTGCTTTTTATAAAGTCTTTTGCTGAACGATGAGGGTGTACCTCGAGTAATAGTGAATTAGCAATTTGGACTTGTCAAAAGTGTGTTGTCCTCTTATGACTTCCTACTTTCTTGCTTTTGGATCTTGCAATTATTAATTGCTATATATATGTGAATTTTCAACAGACATTATATTCACCAAAAAATTAAAATAAAATTTCAACACATTAAATATCTATCCAGAGACGATTTACAATTTATATATATATATATATATATATTTCGTATGGATACATTAAATATTGTAAATTACATCTTTATATGTTATTTTGAAAAATGACCCCTTTATGATGTATCTTTACCCAAATGAAAATCCAAAGTGCCTGCCGAATCAAATATTGTAGACCATCGAAATAATTTGTTTTAGCAGTGGTAGAACTATCGAATATTTATTACTTAAATCGTAATGTAGAAATTATAATAACACAACATAGAAATCAAATGACAATAAATTTTGATGTGTCACAAATATTACTATCTAATTAATAAGAACTATACTAAAAACAAGATTTAAATCACAGTTTCTGATATTGGTAACATGGCTTCCCACATTAGGTTAGAGCTTCACAATAAAAAATTCGTATATATATATATATATAGAAGTAGCCTAAATTAATAATTTTGACCTACTAAATAATTTATGGACATAGTTAATAGATCTGTACTATAAATAATTAATAGAGCTTAATTTCCTAGATTGATATTAAATTCTTAATCAAACACGTTTCCCCCTTTACTTACCAACTAATTCTTGGTGTCCAATTTTTCTAGACTCGAAACCGTTTTTCTATGAATATAACTTCCCAAACAAAAGTCACCATCTTATCCTTGTACATTTCGGTTGAGGCTGCTGGTGACTTCCATACTTGTGCCCTTTTTTTTTTACTGATTTGTACATCTGGCAACATGTTTGTGTGGTAAAATTTTTTTATCCAAATTTAATTTGTTAAAGTTTCGTATTAAAATATGTTAATTTAAACTTGATTATTTCATAAAATTATCGACAAACATAAATATTTGTATATTTTTAAAAATAAAAAATAAAAACTAAAACAACATACTTAATGCATGTTAAAAAATAACAAACTACACAAACGTAATATTTAAATCTTTCTACAAATAAATAATAAAAATTTAAAATAATATTGTTTAAAATAATAATAATACATTAACATATTCAATTTCAACTACATTTTTTTTTGCATAAATAATCTGATGCATATGACATTTTCAACCATAATGAGCACAATTTCAAAGGCAAAGCATCTAAAAAACAAAAGTTAAATTGTATATTATTATCCAAATTGATATAGAAAAATTAAATAATGCATACCATTCAAATTTCAATATCTCTAATCATCAATAGAAAATGTGTTAAAATATTGTCCTAATTTAGCTTGTTCAACATTCGATGTAATGAAATTTTATGTGAGTTCTTCTAAATAATGGTATTATCTAAAACTGAATATATAATAAAATTAGAAATATTCATGTTAAAAAAATAATATATATATATATAAATGTAAATATAAATTATTTTCCTTTTCAAAAAACTAAATTTTTTGTACATAATAAATCTTGTACTACATCTAGCTTTATTAGTAAATTAAGTTTTTTTTATTAATAAATTACTAAATTGCCATTAAGGACTAATGGGTCCTTAATGGGTCTAATGGATTTTCGTGGATCAACCCGTTAAGAAACTGTTAAGATAACGGGTTCATAACGAGTTGACCCGTTATCAACCTAACCCGTTTCAGACAAACCTAAACCCATAAAAAATGTTCGTGTTCGTGTCATGTTAACATGTTGTGTTGAAATTTACTAGGTTTACTTGAATATATATATATATATATATGTATGTATATAGTTAAAATAATTTTAACATCATATTTTATTATTGTCTTTAAATCATAGATTATGATTTAAAATTTAATTATTAACTAAACATGAATTCTTACAAGATTAAGTCCTGTCTATAAATACGTCCCAAAAATAAAGGTTTGAAACACCTTTCCCAACTGGATAAGCATGGAATGGTTCATTCTTTGATGAATCCAAACGGTGGTTGGAAAGTTGCTCTGCTAAAAGATCTGTTCTGCGATGCTTCAGTGAGGATCATTTGTGATATTTTCTGGGCAAATTTGAATGAAGAGGATAGTGTGGTATGGTTAGAAAATAAAAACGGTGGTTTCTCAGTAAAATCTTTCTATTGGATGGAGAATGGGGATAGGGAAAGATCTTCCATATGGTGGTTAAAGTTTTGGAGTAGCAATATTCATGAAAGACATAAATTTTTCATTTGAAAGTTGGCGAACAAAGGATTAAGTGTCATTTCTAATTTGGCTCGGAGAGGCTTCCAGGGAATGGAGGAGAAGTGTTTGCATGGATGCCCTCACGTGGAAAATGAAATACATCTGTTTTTCAAATGCAACTTTGCGAAAGGTTTGTGGTTTACAACCCCTTGGGGAGTTAGGTGGGAGGAATAGCTTGATGGGGATATTCAGTCATACTTGGACATCATCTAGAACCCAGAGATCTGTTTCCCAACTGGAGGAAAAGAGCGTGAGGATTTTATTTTATATAGTGTGATCATTATGGAGCACATTTGGTGGGTGAGAAATGAATTTCTTTTCAAAGACACTCACCCTTCTTTGAATTAGTCTATAATTTCAGTTAGGCAGAAATTCATGGAGTTTAAACAGGATGATGCGGGCATCATAGAGTCATATTTTAATATTGGAGCAAAAGATGATGACATCATCTTACCTAGTAAACCAGTGATGCGTTCTCGAGTTAACAAGATCAAAGAGAGAATGCTTGGATTTGTAAAGAGAATTATGGATAAAGATCTACTCAAGTTTCCAAATGACTTGAACACTTTTCCGAGGCCTAATGATCATTTAAGCATGATGTCCAAGCAAGGGATAAAGGTGATAATGATGCTCGGGAGTTGCGGAGACGAAACGACGTCATTTAAAAAAAAACATCTTATAATGGCATTTTCATAAGTTTAGCTATTTTCGTATTATAATGGCAGTTCCGTAATTTAGCTATTTTCGGATTATAATGGCAGTTTTTTAATATTTGCTACTTTTCATTTTTTAGGGTCAGTTTTCAGCCTTATGATTATTTTCTTAATATTTAATGGTTTAGATTGATTCTTGATCTAACCCTAATCTTTATATAAAGGGAGATCAATTCCTTTGTAAGACAGATTTGAGTTTTTAATCAATTGAGAGAATTAATTTTATTATTGCTCCCAGGAGTGTTCTTGCAAGGTGAGGAATCAATTTCTTCTTCTTGTTGCATTATGAGTTGAATTCTCTTATCAAAGTAGAAATACTTTGTGGCGATTATTCTTCTTTTTCCCTAGCCTTTTAATCCACGTTTTTAGATACAAGTTATCTAAGGGTTTGGTAGAGCGGGTTCTTGTTTCCAATTACTGTTCAATATTTTCTTGTATGTTTGGGGTTTCGGATTCTTTAATCTCGGGGTTCCGCATCAATTGGTATCAGAGCATTGGTTGAGATAAGTACTGATCTATCTTTGTTTTTAATTCCTTTGTGTTCTCCGTTCATAATATTTTGATTCCCAAATGAAAAAAAAAAGTTGAGTTTGATCAGTGCGTCTTTTTTTTATCTTGTTGATTTGAGTTTTTTTTTTCAAAGAAGAGAACAAGTAACAAATAATAATAATAATAATCGCACTGCCGGTGCCTGGGGTTGCACATTGGGTCACACCTGGGCAAGTCTGTCCCCAAGGCATCCCTAAAAAAAAAACAAATCCGAATTTTGTTTTATTTTCTTTTTCTTTTTTGCTTAGGGTAATATTTGCTTTCCATTACTCTAATTCTTATTTTTTTGCTTTTCTTTTGATCTACTTTCTTTCTCTAGTTAGGTTTTGAGATTGTGATAATTGTTTTTCTTGCTTTGATTTGTTGTGTTTAACTCTAAAGTGCAACTTGATTCTGGAGATTGTGAGTGGTAAAAGGCTTGAGTGGTGAGCACATTGAGGGTAAAAGCCAAAATTGTGTGAAACACGAGCGTAGTTACCATTAAAAAGAGTGAAACACGTGAGGGAGAGAAGTAAGGATTTTCTTTTTACTAATCTTGTCTTGTAGAAACTAAGATGTCAAAAAGAGAAGGAAAAGAAGCCGCTCATTCCGAGGAAGAGCACGAAAAGGAGATGACACCGGACATGATGTTTTTTTACAAAGCCTTCAAAAGAGAATTTCGGAGGTTGAACAAGAAGATGGATAAGCTAAATGATAAAGTAAGTGAAGTCTTTTTGACCGCCACAAATAACCCAAAGAAAGATGGGTCGCGAACTAGATATATAGAGCCATCGAGTTCCGATGATGATGAAGTCTCAAATCAGTCCATGAGGAGACGTCCAAGGAGGGAGGAACCAAGAGCTTGGAGACATGAGCATAATGAAAAGAAAGTCACACTTGCACCTTTATCTCCAATGGAGGTGTATTTTGAACAATTGAAATTATCCAAAAGTTCACATGGGGATTTGGGAAGTGAGACAAATAAAAAAATTGATTGCAAAGAAGTCAAAAGTGAAAATAATATAAATAAAGGCCCAATGGTGAGTGATTGCACTAGAAAGAAAAATAAAGAGGAAAGTGCAATAGAAAAAAGTGAGATGAGTGAAAAGAAAAAGAGTTTTAATGCAAAAGAGAAAGAAGTCAATAGTGCATTTTTAGGCAAGAAAGCATTATTATTAGTGAGGTTTCGAGAAGTTTTACTTTGTGAACCTAACCTTAACCCCAATTTGCCTAGTGTTTTTGTTTCTTTATTGTAGGACTTTGATGTGAAATCAAAATTGCATGGTGTGCCTAGAACTATTAAATATGATAGCGATGTGGAATTTTTGAGTCCCTTTGAAAAAGTTTTATGTGATGACACGTGGAGGATATTCAAACCAAGAGATTGAGATTGGGTATATTTAAGGAAGAAAAGGTTTCCTAACCTTAGGAAATCAAAGTTCAATGCTAGAGGAGATAAACCATTTCAAGTGCTTGAAAGAGTCAATGACAACGCATACAAAATTGCCTTTCAGGGGGAGTACAATGAATTCGCTATTTTCAATGTTTATGATATTTTTGCTTTCAATAAGGATTTAGATTCGAGGACGAATCTTTTTGAAGAGGAAGGGAATGATGCGGGCATCATAGAGTCATATTCTAGCATTGGAGCAAAAGATGATGACATCATCTTACCTAGTAAACCAGTGGTGCGTTCTCGAGTTAAGAAGATCAAAGAGAGAATGCTTGGATTTGTGAAGAGAATTAAGGATAAAGATCTACTCAAGTTTCCAAATGACTTGAACACTTTTCCTAGGCCTAATGATTATTTAAGCATGATAACTAAGCAATGGATAAAGGTGGTAATGATGCTCTGATACCAATTGATGCGGAACCCCAAGATTAAATAATCCGAAACCCCAAACATACAAGAAATATAGAACTGTAATTGGAAACAAGTATCCACCCTACCAAACTCTTAGATAACTTGTATCTAAAAACGTCGATTAGAAGTCTAGGGAAAGAGAAGAATAATCGCCACAAAGTATTTCTACTTTGATAAGAGAATTCAACTCCTAATGCAACAAGAAGAAGAAATTGATTCCTCACATTGCAAGAACACTCATGGGAGCAATAAGAAAATTAATTCTCTCAATTGATTAAAAACTCAAATTTGTTTTACAAAGGAATTGATCTCTCTGTATATAAGGATTATGGTTAGATCAAGAATCAATCTAAACCATTAAATATTAAGAAAGTAATCCTAAGGCTGAAAACTAACCCTAAAAAATGAAAATAACAAATATTAGAAAACTGCCATTATAATCCGAAAATAGCTAAATTACGAAACTGCCATTATAATCCGAAAATAGCTAAATTACAGAACTGCCATTATAATCCGAAAATAGCTAAAATTATGAAAATGCCATTATAAGATTTTTTTTAAATGACGCCGTTTCGTCTCCGCAACTCCCGAGCATCATTACCACCTTTATCCTTTGCTTGGACATCATGCTTAAATGATTATTAGGCCTCGGAAAAGTGTTCAAGTCATTTGGAAACTTGAGTAGATCTTTATCCATAATTCTCTTCACAAATCCAAGCATTCTCTCTTTGATCTTCTTAACTTGAGAACGCATCACTGGTTTACTAGGTAAGATGATGTCATCACCTTTTGCTTCAATGCTAGAATATGACTCTATGATGCCCGCATCATTCCCTTCCTCTTCAAAAAGATTCGTCCTCGAATTTGAATCCTTATAGAAAGCAAAAATATCATAAACATTGAAAATAGTGGACTCATTGTACTCTCCCTGAAGGGCAATTTTGTATGCGTTGTTATTGACTCTTTCAAGCACTTGAAACGGTTTATCTCCTCTAGCATCGAACTTTGATTTCCTAAGGTTAGGAAACCTTTTCTTCCTTAAATATACCCAATACCAATCTCCTGGTTTGAATATCCTCCATGTGTCATCACATAAAAATTTTTCAAAGGGACTAAAAAATTCCACATCGCTATCATATTTAATAGTTCTAGGCACGCCATACAATTTTGATTTCACATCAAAGTCCTACAATAAAGAAACAAAAACACTAAGAAAATTGGGGTTAAGGTTAGGTTCACAAAGCAAAACTTCTCGAAACCTCACTAATAATATTGCTTTCTTGCGTAAGAATGCACTATTGACTTCTTTCTCTTTTGCATGAAAACTCTTTTTCTTTTCACTCATCTCACTTTTTTCTATTGCACTTTCCTCTTTATTTTTCTTACTAGTGCAATCACTCACCATTGGGCCTTTATTTATATTATTTTCACTTTTGGCTTCTTTACAATCAATTTTTTTATTTGTCTCACTTCCCAAATCCCCATGTGAACTTTTGGATAATTTCAATTGTTCAAAATACACCTCCATTGGAGATAAAGGTGCAAGTGTGACTTTCTTTTCATTATGCTCATGTCTCCAAGCTCTTGGTTCCTCCCTCCTTGGACGTTTCCTCATGGACTGATTTGAGACTTCATCATCCTCGGAACTCGATGGCTCTATATATCTAGTTCGCGACCCATCTTTCTTTGGGTTATTTGTGGCGGTCAAAATGACTTCACTTACCTTATCATTTAGCTTATCCATCTTCTTGTTCAACCTCCGTAATTCTCCTTTGAAGGCTTTGTAAAAAGCTTCATGTCCGGTGTCATCTCCTTTTCGAGATCTTCCTCATAATGAGTTTCTTTTTCTTTTTTTCTTGACATCTTAGTTTCTACAAGACAAGATTAGTAAAAAGAAAATCCTTACTTCTCTCCCTCACGCGTTTCACTCTTTTTAATGGTAACTACGCTCGTGTTTCACACAATTTTGGCTTTTGCCCTCAATGTGCTCACCACTCAAGCCTTTTACCACTCACAATCTCCAGAATCAAGTTGCACTTTAGAGTTAAACACAACAAATCAAAGCAAGGAAAACAATTATCACAATCTCAAAACCTAAACAGAGAAAAAAAGTAGATCAAAAGAAAAGCATAAAAATAAGAATTAGAGTAATGGAAAGCAAATATTACCCTAAGCAAAAAAGAAAAAGAAAATAAAACAAAATTTGGATTTTTTTTTTAGGGATGCCTTGCCGACAGACTTGCCTAGGTGTGACCCATTGTGCAACCCCAGGCACCTGCAGTGCGATTATTATTATTATTTTTTACATGTTCTATTCTTTGAATAAAAAAAAACCCAAATCAACAAGATAAAAAAAAAGACGCACTGATCAAACACAACTTTTTTTTTTTCTTTTGGGAATCAAAATATTATGAATGAAGAACACACAGGCATTAAAAACAAAGATAGATAAGTACTTATCTCAACCAATGCTCTGATACCAATTGATGCGGAACCCCAAGATTAAAGAATCTGAAACCCCAAACATACAAGAAATATTGAACAGTAATTGGAAACAAGAACCCGTTCTACCAAACCCTTAGATAACTTGTATCTAAAAACGTGGATTAGAAGGCTAGGGAAAGAGAAGAATAATCGCCACAAAATATTTCTACTTTGATAAGAGAATTCAACTCCTAATGCAACAAGAAGAAGAAATTGATTCCTCACATTGCAAGAACACTCCTGGGAGCAATAAGAAAATTAATTCTCTCAATTGATTAAAAACTCAAATCTGTCTTATAAAGGAATTGATCTCCCTTTATATAAGGATTAAGGTTAGATCAAGAATCAATCTAAACCATTAAATATTAAGAAAGTAATCCTAAGGCTGAAAACTAACCCTAAATAAATAAAATATGAAATTAGTAAAAATTATAAAACTGCCATTATAATCCGAAAATAGCTAAATTACGGAACTGACATTATAATCTGAAAATAGTTAAAATTATGAAAATGCCATTATAAGATTTTTTTTTAGATGACGCCGTTTCGTCGTCGCATCTCCCGAGCATCATTACCACCTTTATCCCTTGCTTGGACATCATGTTTAAATGGTCATTATACCTCAGAAAAGTGTTCAAGTCATTTGGAAACTTGAGTAGATCTTTATCCATAATTCTCTTCACAAATCCAAGCATTCTCTCTTTGATCTTTCTAACTCGAGAACGCATCACTAGTTTACTAAGTAAGATGAAGTCATCATCTTTTGCTCTAATGCTAGAATATGACTCTATGATGCCCGCATCACAGGGGCTTGACAAAGATCCACACGGTGGTTCTGTTAGTTCAGAGGAGATCATTCATAGTGGCTGGCTTCCTCATCGGGAGGGTTGTTTGAAAATTAAAACGGATGCTGCGGTTCGTAATGAAGGTAGTTTTTTAAGCGTGGTTGTTCGTAACGATTGAGAAACTTTTTTTGAAGCTCACTCTTTCAAGGCCACCACCTAGAATCCTACCATTGCAAAGCTGTGGACAATCCGGCAATCCTTCATCATGGGTGCCAAAAACGGATGGAAGAAGATAAGTTGTGAAACTGATGCAAAGAACGTGGTGCACATGTTGAATGATGATAACTCAAACTATCATTGGTCAGCAATTTCAATGCTCAAGGAAATTCTTCAGCTCCGTGAGCTGTTTGTCTGCATTAATTTTTCATGGTGTAATCGGTTTTGTAATAGGCCTGTTCATGAGATTGCAAAATGGGCAGCTTCTAAGTGTTTTTGTGGTCTGATCACATAGGAATGTCTCCCTCAGACCTTTTTAGACTTTATTGCTTTGGAGAAGAGGACTACTCCCTCTGTCCAAGCAAGGGCTCTATTTGCTGTTTGATGGTTTTGGCATTTTTTTTTTGTTCCTTAATGAACTTTCGGTTTTCAGCCAAAAAAAAATAAAAGAAACACCTTTCCCAACAACTCTTAACCATTTGGGCTTGGGCTCGAGATGATTTAAACACATTAAGAAATACGGTTATTTATACAAATTTTATTTTGTTTAATCACATAGGACTATTTTTTAATAATTTTGTCCATAAGCTCAGCAGTCTTTTTTTAAAAAGTTCATTTTATTTTTTTTACACATTTTTAAGATCTCTCCAATTATTTATTTATTTATTTTCTTCTCTTTAAGCAATATTTCCTTTTTTTTTCTTTACAATTCTTTCTCTCTCATAATTCTACTTTGTTTTTTTTATTTTTTTCTGGTCTTCTCTTCTCTGTCACATCGAAATAAAAGTGAATCATTATTTATTTATATAAAAAATTAATAGTCCAAAATTTAAATAAATTAAATTATAAAATTCAATTGAACTAGTGGCCTAAATAAATATTAATTTTTTAATATTAAATTAATAACTTATTAATAGCTAAAGTGGTAGCTTACCCAGTTAAAAATTATGGCAAAATCCATTCCTCCAGCGAAACTGTGCATATCACCTATAAAGAGGCTGCATATTAATCTACAGATGGTGAAGATAAAATTTATCATACAAACCGTCCATGGCCCAGCACACCGCCCCAACCATAGACATTGTGTAGCCGAAAGGGCAGGACTAGAGTTAGAAACAAATATTTTTTAATTCACCTCTCTCAAACTAAAGTAAACTGCCGTACTACAGGAGTATAAAGCTGATGAGCTGATGGACAAATTCCATTAGAAAAAAGAAGAACATATGTCATTAATTGCCACCCACCATGGGCATCCGTAAAGATTACCAAAGTGAAGAAAACAAAAATCCTTTTATCTCTAAACTTTAAAATTTTGCCATCTCATGTTGACCATATGCGACTATGGACCAAGGTAATTTAGGAAGACTGAGTATTCTAATGATAAAGATTGAGTATTCACAAAAAAGAAAAGAAAGAAAAAAGAAGAAGATAAAGATTGAGCATTCTAATGATAAAGACGAGGGTAGTATGGAAAATGCCAGAGTTCACAAGAAATGAGCAAAATTTAATTTTTTCAATAAATAAGCATATTTTTTCAGTCAGGCCTACATAAAGGCCATTCGCACCAAAAAAACCTAAGAAATATTGTCCATACTATTTAGTCATTACAATTTTATTTTTTACAATTAGGTCTTAAATTTTTATTTTTGATTTCTTACATTTTGCGCTGTTTTACAATTTTTCCAGACCAAATGATTAAATCAAAGGTCAGATTTAAGATTTGGTTTTAAACATATTAGGTCTGTCATGATCTAAGACTAACTAATTATATATAAGGTTAATTTCAACTGAAGCTTTTGAAGTTTAGTTTAAATCAAATTTAACTTTATAAATTTCTAACAATAAATCTGCAGCCCCTGCTGACATATGCAATTACCATTATATTCTTAATTTGAAGTATATCTTTTTTTTTTCAATAACAGTTGGACAAATATAAAATACTTACACCCAAGTATATATATATACATTATAAATATAAAATACTTAATTCCAAAATATTTTAATTATCAAAAGGCAGAAATATTACAAAGATAACTCAAAATTACAAAGATAACTTAAAATTACAAAGATTACTCAAAATTTTACTCTCAGACTTGTTCTCTCCCGATTACAAGTCCTGCATTCAATACCAAATAACATAGGTTTATATAAATATGAAATATAACTGTTTACTCACAAGACTGACAACTGTTCACTCACAAGACTTGTTACTATTATTAACTCACAAGACTTGTTTACAATGTGTAATTATTGAAAATACTTTTGCTTTTGTTTTTATTCTGGTATATGCTTTCACTTTAACTTTTACTTGTCGGTTGACAGATGTTTCCACTTTTGATTTTCACTTTCACTTTTACTCAAATGCTTTAAATTTGAAAGCTATTTTTGGATTTGACGGGATATTTTCATGCGTGATTCTTTAGCTTTCTCCAAGATCAAGGATTCTGTAATCATAAGGATCTTGACTGTTTTTGTAATTTGCCAAACATATTTTGTTTTTATTTTCTATTGCTTTTTCTTTTTGACTGATTGGTTGACTGAGGCTTTTGATTCGTCTTCTGAATCCTCAAGTTTTGAGGCTTGTTCCATTAACTATTTTGCTAACTTCATCATTCTCTCTTTGACTTGGATCCTACTAATGAGGTTATTTCTCATTTGTGTGTGATTTCCCTGAAAAATTATTTTAATACTTGGCTTTCAATTTTGTTGCAGTTAAACTTATCTCACCATTTTACTTGGTGACTTCTAAAGACTATGTCATCTTCAGATATATATTGCCATTTGAATATCCAAGAAATTTTGAATTTGGACGTGAATATCAAGGTACCCAAGAATGTCTTTTAGATTTGATTGGGCTGGTACTTCTAAATGAAGTACGTGAATACTTCATGTAACTTAGGAGGAAAATGTGGACTGTCTAGTCCATGGTCAATCCACCATTGATAAAACCAACTAGAAAAATTTCTTCTGAATTTACTATCCCAATTGATGAACCAAGAGTGACTAAAATTTTCATTTTGCTATAGTAATACTTTATCCCATGCTTCAATGTAGTCATATATTGACTACAATAGTTAAATGTGGTTTCTTGGATTGTTTTGAATGTAAATGAAAAGGACTGTCACTCATCTAAAGTAGCAAGTTTAAGAATGACAATTTTGTGGAATAAAAGCTTTGGTACTTGATTGAGAAATTTTTGTTGTTCATATATTGACTAATGGTCTAATGGTGACTGAATTTGTTTTTACTAGTATATTAATATAAAATCTAAGATTTTTACTTGGATTTTCTAGAATGTAATGAAAAGTTGGTGGAAAGAAACTTTTTGCTTGTAAATTGGCTCCAGGTATTCTTTCATGAATTGGTTCAATGAAGACAAATGTGCAACTAGCAATTTCATGATATAGGGTGCTTTTCTTTTGGATAATTGGTTTAAATAGTTGACTAGGTACTAAAGAGTATGGGTCATATGGATTAATCAATGTTGTTTGATAATTAGGTTTTACTGATGAATGGGTTCAGGAGAATATGTATTTTTTGCTGGGTTAAGAGTAGATGACTCTGTATTAGGATTGGTTGACTCTTTTTTGACTGATATAAGAGTTGATGACTCATTTTTGATTGGTTTTTTAATCTCTCTCTTTTCCCTGCAAAAATTCTCGTAAAAGAAAGTCAAGGATATTTGATGTGGAACCCCAAGATTAAAGAATCCAAAACCCTAAAACACACAAGAAAAATTGAACAATAATTGGAAACAAGAACCCGCCCTACTAAACCCTTCAATAACTTGTATATAAAAATGTGGATTAGAAGGCTAGAGAAAGAAAAGAACAATCGCCACAAAATATTTTTACTTTGATAAGAGAATTCAACTCCTAATGCAACAACAAGAAGAAATTGATTCCTCACCTTGCAAGAGCACTCCTAGGCGCAATAAGAAAATTAATTCTTTCAATTAATTAAAATCTGATATATATATATATATATTACAATGGAATTGATTCCTCTTTATATAAGGATTAGGGTTAAATAAAAAAACAATCTAGACCATTAAATATTATGAAAGTAATCCTAAAGCTGAAAACTAATTATGAAAGTAATCCTAAAGCTGAAAACTAACCCTAAATAAATAAAATACGAAAATAGTAAAAATTACAAAACTGCCATTATAATATGAAAAAAGCTAAATTACGAAACTGCCATTATAAGATGCTTATTTTTAAAATGAAGCCGTTTCGTCTCCGCAATTGCTGAGCATTATTACCACCTTCATTCCTTGCTTGGACATTATGCTTAAATCATCATTAGGCCTCCGAAAAGTGTTCAAATTATTTGGAAACTTAAATAGATCTTTATCAATAATTCTACTCACAAATCTAAGCATTCTTGCTTTAATCTTCTTAGCTCGAGAACGCGTCACTGGTCTACTTGGTAAGATGATGTGATCATCTTTTGCTCCAATGCTAGAATATGAATTTATGATGCTCGCATCATTCCCTCCCTCTTCAAAAAGATTCATCCTCGAATTTGAATCCATATCGAAAGAAAAAATATCAAAAACATTGAAAGTAACAGACTCATTGTAGTCACCCTGAAGAGTGATTTTGTATGCGTTGTCCTTGACTCTTTCAAGCACTTGAAATGGTTCATCTCCTCTAGCATCCAACTTCGATTTCCTAAGGTTAGGAAACCTTTCTTTCCTCATGTGTACCCAAACTCAATCTCCTTGTTCGAATATCTTCCACGTGTCATTCAGAAAAACTTTCCAAAAGGGACTCAAAAATTACACATCCCTATTATATTTAATAGTTCTAGGCACTCTATGCAATTTTGATTTCTCATCAAAGTCCTGCAATAAAGAGACAAAAACACTAGGTAAATCGGGGTTAAAGTTAGTTTCACAAAGCAAAACCTCTCGAAACCTCAGTAACAATATTGCTTTCTTGCCTAAAAATGTACTATTGACTTCTCTCTCTTTTGCATTAAAACTCTTATTCTTTTCACTTTTCTCACTTTTCTCTATTACACTTTCCTCTTTATTTTTCTTACTAGTGCAATCACTGACCATTGGGCATTTATTTATATTATTTTCACTCTTGGCCTCTTTACACTCAATTTTTTTATTTGCCTCACTTCTCAAATCCCCATGTGAACCTTTGAATAGTTTCAATTGTTCTAGATACACCTCTATTGGAGATAAAGGTGCAAGTTTGACTTTCTTTTCATTATGCCCATGTCTCCAAGCTCTTGGCTCCTCCCTCCTTGGATGTCTCCTTATTGTATGATTTGAGACTTCATCATCCTCGGAACCCGATGGCTCTATATCTCTAGTTCGTGAACCATCTCTCCTTGGGTTATTTGTGGTAGTCATAAAGACTTCACTTACCTTATCATTTAGCTCATCCATCCTCTTGTTCAACCTCCGAAATTCTCATGCGAAGGCTTTGTAAACGAACTTCATGCCCGGTGTCATCTCCTTTTTGATATCTTCCTTGGAATGAACGGCTTCTTTTCCTTCTCTTCTTGACATCTTAATTTCTACAAGACAAGATTAGTAAAAGAAAATCCTTACTTCTCTCTCTCACGCGTTTCACTCTTTTTAATGGTAACTACGCTCGTGTTTCACACAATTTTGGCTTTTACCCTCAATGTGCTCACAACTCAAGCCTTTTACCACTACAATCTCTTTTATCAAGTTGCACTTTAGAGTTAAACACAACAAATCAAAGCAAGAAAAACAAATAGCAATTGTCACAATCTCAAAACCTAACCAAAGAAAGAAAGTAGATCAAAAGAAAAGAAAAAAATAATAACTAGAGTAATGGAAAACAAAGATTACCCTAAGCATAAAGAAAAAAAAGAAAAAAAATTCGGATTTTTTTTTAGATGCCTAGAGGACAGACCTGCCCAGGAGTGACCCCAGGTGCGACCCTAGGTGCCTGGTAGTGCGATTAGGCTTTTTTATTTTTTACTTCTTATCTTTTTGAATAAAACAAATTCCAATTCAACAAGATAAAAATAAAGATGCACGGATCAAACACAACCTTTATTTTTTATTTTTTTTTAAAGGAATCAAAATATTATGAACCAAGAACACAAAGAAATTGAAATTAAAGATAGATATGTACTTATCTCAACCAATGCTTTGATACCAATTGATGCGGAACCCCAAGATTAAAGAATCAGAAACCCAAAACACACAAGAAATATTGAACAATAATTGGAAACAAGAACCCGCCCTACCAAACCCTTAGATAACTTATATCTAAAAATGTGGATTAGAAGGTTAGGGAAAGAGAAGAACAATCGCCACAAAGTATTTCTACTTTGATAAGAGAATTCAACTCCTAATGCAACAAGAAGAAGAAATTGATTCCTCACATTGCAAGAACACTCATGGGAGCAATAAGAAAATTAATTATTTCAATTGATTAAAATTTGAAATATATATATATATATATCTATTACAAAGGAATTGACCCCTCTTTATATAAGGATTAGAGTTAGATCAAGAAATAATCTAGAACATTAAATACTAAGAAAGTAATCCTAAGGCTGAAAACTAACCCTAAATAAATAAAATATGAAATTAGTAAAAATTACAAAACTGCCATTATAATCTAAAAATAACTAAATTACGAAACTGCCATTATAATCCGAAAATAGCTAAAATTACGAAACTGCCATTATAAGATGCTTAATTTTAAAATGACGCCGTTTCGTCTCCGCAACTCCCAAGCATCATTATCACCTTCATCCCTTGCCTGGACATCATGCTTAAATAATCATTAGGCCTTGAAAAAGTGTTCAAATCATTTGGAAACTTAAATAGATCTTTATCTATAATTCTCTTCACAAATCCAAGCATTCTTGCTTTGATCTTCTTAGCTCGAGAACGCGTCACTGGTCTACTAGGTAAGATGATGTCATCCTCTTTTGCTCCAATGCTAGAATATGACTTTATGATGCCCGCATCAATATTATTTTGTTTGCCTTTAACGTAGAAGATATCAAAGTAAAAAATACTTAAAATTGACTGCCATATGGCAAAAATATGTTTTGAAGCAATATTTTGAACATCTTTTTCCAAAACATACTTTGCACTTTTACAATCGATTTGTTAATAAAAAAAATTTCATTTAATAAATCACTTTGAAATTTTGAAATACATAATACTATAGTAAGAATTTTTTTTAATAGTACTATAGTTACTTTGAGAAAAAATCCAAATTTCTGAATGGAATCGAACTATTTGTTTTGGTGATTCAGATTGTAATCTTTGAAGCAAAATACCTCCAAATCCAATTTCAGAGGTATCAATTTGAACTATTTTATAACTGTTTGGAGATGGGATTCCTAAACATGGAAGGGTTTTAATATAAGATTTGATTTCTTGAACTATCTTGGTATGAGTTGATGTCCAAGGTGTTGGATTACTCTTAAGCCTATCAAACAAAGGCTTACATTTTTCTCTTATATTGTGGTAAACTTCTGCTACATAATTTAAAGATCCTAAGAATCTTTGAAACTAGGTCTTATCTAATATTTAATCTGAAAATTTATCTGCAAACTGAATTGCTCTATCAATCGGGCTGATTTTCCTTTGATTAGTATTAAATCCTAAAAATCTAATTTCTGACTGAAATAGTTTTATTTTTATGGCTGACACAACTAATCCATTTTTCTTTACTATTTTAAGAAATGTATTTAAATGTTTCCAATGTTGTTCTATTGACTGAGAAAATATTAAAACATCATCGATGTATACAATGGAAAAATGACTGTAGGGATTAAATATTTCATTCATAATATTTTGAAATTCACTGGGGGCATTCTTAAGACCAAAAGGGGTTACAAATGCTGTTTTATATTTGTCTTTTTTTTTTTTCCTGATATGAATTTGCCGAAATCCATATCAAATTTTGAAAATATATTTTCCTTATCTAATCTATTAATTAAATCTTGTTTATTAGGAATGAGATATCTTATCCATTCCAGAATTGTGTTGAGAGGTTTGTAATTTATTACTAACCTAGGGGTTCCTCGTTCTAACTCAGCATTTTTCTGGAAATAAAAAGCAGAACAAGACCAAAGGGATTTACTTTTTCTGATTATTCCTTTATTAAGTAAGTCATTAATTTCTTTTTTTGCAGTAATGCATTGTTTCTTCATTCATTTGGATAGGTCTAGCTTTTGTAGGGATTTTGTTTTCATTGAAATCTTTTACATATGGTAAATTTACTATATGTTTATTTTTGTTTCAAAAAGCATTAGGTAACTCTAAGCTTACTTCTTTGACTATTTTTTCTTGAAAAACTTTTATTTGTTGAATAAGTTTCGGTGTAGTTAATTGTTGTCTGATTTTTTCATTTTTAATCTCTTCTTGTAAATATTGCAAATGTTTATTTTTAATGTTTATTATGTTGATAAATTTCGAAATGGAATCTTCTTTTAGTGTTCTTATTTCATTGATTTCTAATTTTGATATACAGTCAAATTTTACTGGTTCACGCATTGGATATGTGATAATTCTATCAGCTTCTACCTTAAAAAGGATAAAGTAGAGAAATAAAATTCATTCCTAGAATTACTTTATCTTTCATGTTTTTTACTAGGACAAATGAGGTTTTGAAACATATATTATTTTGACATAAATATGCTCTAGGTATCTCATATTTTAATTCCATTTTACTACCATTAGCTGAGGATAATCTTTTTTTTGACTTACATACTGTAATATCTAGTTGGTATTTAACCTTTTTGTATACAATTTAAATCTGCTCCAGAATCTAAAAGAGCATATGTTATTAGATTAAAATCTTCTATAATACTTTTTACTTTTACATGGCATTTTTTGAAATTAATATTTTCATAGTTAGACTGTTCTTCTTGTGTTTTATTTTCTGATGATTGTGGTATTAATGATTGTTCTTGAATTTGTATATGTTGTTTTATATAGTAGTTATCTATTTTTAGTTCTTTTATTTCAGTTTTAATTTTCTTGACTTCATTTTGTAAGTCTCGTATGGTTAATTCTTTAGTTTTATTTTTGAAATTTTTTAATGTTTCTTGTAATCCTATCTTTGACTTATCATTATTATTTTGTTCTTGACTTTCTTTCAGTATTATATGTTTATATTTCTTTAAATATTTTGTTTTGTCTTTTGGATTTTCTATATTACTTAGTAATTCTAATATAAAATAATCTTCTTCACTAGTGTCTTTATTTAACACATTTATGGTATTACAACAAGTATCCTGACATCCTCTGTTTATATTGTTTGAATGTGTTGATTGAAATGATTCATTACTTTCTTCTTCAGAACTTGAATATATAAAAGTTTCACTAGATGTAGAATTATATTGGTTATCAATATCTGTTGATTGTAATTCATCAAGTAATTTTTTTATTAGGGATTTCTAATTGATTTATCATATTTTTTTATTTTGGATCTACATTTATTAGCAAAATAATCATATTTTTAATATTTATAACATTTTACTTTATCTTGGTCTTAATTTTTATATGTCATTTTCGCATTTTTTTTATAATAATGTTTTGACTCATTATTTTGGTATTTATTATATTTAAAGTATTTTTTTGTTTCTTTATTTTTATGTTTCTGTTTTTGTGATGGGGCTACTGAAGATAATCCGTATTGTTCACATAAATTTTCTAATTCATATATGGCTTTTTCCTTTATTTTTATTAATTTGTTTGGCTATCTTCATATTAATACACATTTTAAAACCTTCTTTTTTAATTATTGTTATAATGTCTCCAATGTGAGCATGTCATATTCTATAAATCCTTGTTCATTACTTAAAATATGTCTTTTTTATGAGCAAATAAATTTGGTAATCCATTTATGAATTTTTCTTTCCAAAATAGTTGATTACTATCTTTTTTCATCATTACTTTATCTATGAATATTTATGTAAACCATTGAAAATCACCGACAGTTAGACATTTAAAATTGTTAACTGATCGTGTATTCTAGAGGTTACATTACTAGGTGTTCCTGATAGGCATAAAATGTTAATGTTTTTATGCCACTTTTGATATTCAATTTAAGCTAGTTTATGATTAATTGTTAATGAAAAATACTTAAATGTTGTATTTTTCTATTTTTCAGTAAAAGAAAGACAAAGGCTGGAGTTACTGTATTTCTGCGCAACCTTTACTGAGAAAATCATATCTGGAGCCACGCTTAGAATTTTTCTGCGATTTCAATTTCTAATGATTCATGATTCAATATTATTCAATTCTACAAAGTTTCATTGCAAATGGTTTGTCCAATCAGTGCCAGTTTGATTTACAAATTCAACAAATTCATCAGTTGCGGAAGATTTACACTATCTTGGGACAATGAGGATTTGAGTGTCTTCCTAATGTACAATTTGTGAGATAAATATATTCATGGAAATCTAAGACACAGAACTAATGTTTGCAACAAAAATCACTGGATTCGGAGTTCATTTGATCACCCAAAGTGTACTTGGAATTTTTCTCACGGTCATTGAAGATAAAAAAGGAAAGTTTTATGCTTACTAGGACTACCATTGTGATTGGACTGCCATGTCAACACACAGCAGCCATGTTTCCGAATTTGCCACGTCATATGACACATGGAAGGTCAGATTATTCTAATTATATTAATTGGAATAATATCTAGACTAAAAGGAATTAGAGTTGCATATTAATTTGATTCCTAACAAGATAAGGAAAGTATCTCAATCCTTAGTGTGAACATGAGACATAAATACATCCTTACCCTTGAGGTGGCCGGCCATATAGAGAATTTAGGGGAGTTTGAGATCATGTAATATTATATCTCCTATATTCTCTAGGTTTTAGAGATACCTTAGGGTTAAACCACTCTTAAACCTCTCCTATAAATAGATTGCTACCTTGAGAGTGAGAGAAATCATCATTTACACCACACAGCCCTCACGGCTACAGCAGCCTTGTTCCCTCTCCAGCTGCACCTTTCCCTTTTCTTTTCTTCCCCATTCTCACAGCAACATAAGTTTTTATTAGATTTTATATTCAGTTTTTAAGAGAACAAAGTTGTGTTACACAAAGAGAAGTCCAAGAAGATTCGGCCAGTCTTTGGAGGAATCAACTTGAAGCTTTGATCATTGTTTGAAGAAGCCAAGAAGAAAGGATTGAAGGATCAATTCCCAGCAGTCATAAACCGGATTTGTTTTCTCTTCTCTCATCTTTTTTGTTATTTAAATGATGTTGTCTCTTAGTTATTTCATGGGTAATTTTGATATGATGTGTAACTAATTTTACTATAAGGATTGTGATGTAACCCTATTACAAGTATTTAGTTTTTAATGTATATTTAGTTTGATTCATGTTTTAAGGTTAATATTTCATTGTAGTTCTTAATGCTTTCCATGAAAAGGTGGATTGATTTAGTATTTATATTGACTTAGGGATAAGGAATATAAAGATGGATGGGCAATGAAATACGTGTTTATAGGAATATTGAATGCCTTAGTGACAACTTTAACAATGTTTTATTGGATTTGCATGTCTTAGGACTTAAATTTCCATATTTACATTAGGGATAATTAAATACGTTGTGCTTGCTAGATTAGAATGCATTGAGGGATCAACTTCTAGTCATTTGTGGTTAAAGGGGTGTTAACCTATGAATCTATTTTGCATTAGAACTAAATATGAGTAATAGTGGTGAAATCATGCTCCTTGTTCTTTAAAATATGTGAAATCTTACTTGCTGCCTTTCTTTTGATTTTTATTATTACTTTCTTTTTAATTAAATGCTTGGTTACTCAACAAACAAACTTTCAAAAACAACTCTCTTTTAATTTTCTAAGTTTAATTTACAAATTATTTAATTTATAACTAGAGACATTATTCCTCGTGGGATCGATATCTGTTTCCTTCTCAAAAGGAATCCACTTTATTACTTGTTGATTCGTACACTTGCGAGTTGATTAAAATATACCACAACAAGTTTTTGACGCCGTTGTAAGGGAATAATTATTGAAGACGACTTTCATCCCATGTATGGCCCAAATCAAGCTTATGAGGGATACACTCCAATCAAAAGCTATTCAGGGAAAATATGAGAGAAATTGAAAAAGAAAGAAAACAATTAAAAGAAGAGAGGTTAAAGAGAGAAGAGGAAGAGTGCCAAGAGTTTCCAAAGAAACTACAAGACCCAGGAAAATTTACTTTTGATTGCAAAATTAAAAATGTTAATTTTTCTAATTGTTTATGTGATCTTGGTGCTGCCACTAACGTTATGCCTTTTTCTATTTGCATGAGTTTAGGTTACAAATGGCTCGTCGAAACCAACGAAGATATTATTTTGGGCGACAACACTCATGTTAAAGTGGAAGGTATATTGGAAAATATTCATGTCAAGGTAGGATCTCTTGATTATGTGCTGAATTTTAGAGTCATAAAAATGAAAGATCCTAGTGCTTATTTAATCTTTGGTAGGCCTTTCTTAGCTATTAGTAGGCTAGAATAAATTTGGAAAAGAAAACATTAGAACTACTAAGTGATGATGGTCTACTTAAAGAAATTTTTTATATGGATAAATCTTCTTTAATAAAAAGAAAGGTAAAGATAGGATGACTCAAACTATGGAATAAAGGGAGGTTTGAAATAACTTGCAACATTGGTAGAAATGAATTATCTAATTGCTTATGTGATTTAGGTGCTTCTATAAATGTTATGGATAATACTATTGCAAGGAAACTAGGTTTGAAATTAACACCTATCACTATGACGGTAGTTATGGCCGACCAAAGCGAAATCCAACCTTTGGGAATAGCCATGAATACTAGAGTAGATGTGGGCATGTTTTCCTTGTTAGTAGATTTTGTAGTATTTCATGAAAGTAATGGAATTATTTTAGGACGCCCATTTTTAGCTACAAGCAAAGCCAAAATTGATGTTTGCAAGGGTACTCTCAAGTTAAGACATGGTTCTATGATTGAAAAGTTTTATATGTATGAACCAATGAAATCTAGAAGATTCAAACATCCTAGAGAAAAATCAGATTTGGGGATGCAAGATGATGGAGGCAACCCAAGGAAGAAACCAAGATGAGCTCCACAAGAAAGTCAAGCTAAAGACTTGAAACAAGCGCTTTTTGGGAGGCAACCCAAAGTTTAAAGGTATTTTTTTTTTAATTTTCAGTTTTAATTTTTTTTTTAGTTGTTTTTGTTTTGATTTTTAGGTGTCAAAGAAGAGAAAATCAAAGGAGGTTTGAATAGGAGTAATCGGCCAAGAAGCTTGAAGAGCAACAAAGAATGCAATTCACCAAATGGGGGAGCTTTTCTTTACCCTTACTCTTTATTTATATTTTCTTTGTTTTGAACATCGAGGACTATGTTCATTTTAAAGTTGGGGGTGAGTTCTCTATGTTTAAAAGTTTTCTTCTTTTAAATTTGGGGGTATTTGATAGGCATAAAATGTTAATGTTTTTATGCCACTTTTGATATTGAATTTAAGCTAGTTTATGATTAATTGTTAATGAAAAATACATAAATATTGTATTTTCTATTTTTCAGTAAAAGAAAGACAAAGGCTGGAATTACAGTATTTCTGCGCAACCTTTACTGAGAAAATCATATCTGGAGCTACGCTTAGACTTTTTGTGCGATTCAAGCTGTTAATGATTCATGATTCAATATTATTCAATTATACAAAGTTTTATTGCAAATGGTTTGGCCAATCAGTGCCAGTTTGATTTAGAAATTCAACAAATTCATCAGTTGCGGCAGATTTACACTATCTTGGGACAATGAGTATTTGAGTGTCTTCCTCATGTCCAATTTGTATGATCAATATATGCCTGGAAAGATAAGACACAGAAATAATGTTTGAAACAAAAATCACTGGATTCAGAGTTCATTTGGTCACCCAAAGTGTACTTGGAATTTTCATGACCGTCATTGAAGATAAAAACAGAAAGTTTTATGCTTACAAGGACTACGATTGTGATTGGACTGCCATGTCACCAAACATCAGCCATGTTTCCGAATTTTCCACATCATATGACACATGGAAGGTCAGATTATTCTAATTATATTAATTGGAATAATATCTATATTAATTTGATTCCTAACAAGATAAGGAAAGTATCTCTATCCCTAGTGTGAACATGAGACAAAATACATCTTTACCCTTGAGGTGGCCGGCCATATAGAGAATTTAGGGGAGTTTGAGATCATGTAATATTATATCTCCTATATTATCTAGGTTTTAGAGACACCTTAGGGTTAAACCACTCTTAAACCTCTCCTACAAATAGATTGCTACCTTGAGAGTGAGAAGAATCATCCTTTACACCACACAGCCCTCACAACTACAGCAGCCTTGTTCCCTCTCCAGCTGCACCTTTCCCTTTTCTTTTCTTCCCCATTCTCACAGCAACATAGGTTTTTAGTAGATTTTATATTCAGTTTTTAAGAGAGTAAAGTTGTGTTACACAGAGAGAAGTCCAAGGAGATTCAGCCAGCCTTTGGAGGAATCAACTTGAAGCTTTGATCATTGTTTGAAGATGCAAAGAAGAACGGATTGAAGGATCAATTCCCAGCAGTCATAAACCGGATTTTTTTTCTTTTCTCTCATCTTCTTTGTTATTTAAATGATGTTGTCTCTTAGTTATTTCATGGATAATTTTGAGATGATGTGTAACTAATTTTACTATAAGGATTGTGATGTAACCCTATTACAAGTATTTAGTTTTTAATGCATATTTAGTTTGATTCATGTTTTAAAGTTAATATTTCATTGTAGTTCTTAATGCTTTCCATGAAAAGGTGGATTGATATAGTATTTATATTGACTTAGGGATAAGAAATATAAATATGGATGGGCAATGAAATACATGTTTATAGGAATAGTGCATGCCTTAGTGACTACTTTAACAAGGTCTTATTGGGTTTGCATGTCTTAGGACTTAAATTTCCGTATTTACATTACGGATAATTAAATACGTTGTGCTTGCTAGATTAGAATGCATTGAGGGATCAACTTCTAGTCATTTGTGGTTAAAGGGGGGTTGACCTATGAATCTATTTTGCATTAGAACTAAATATGAGTAATAGTGGTGAAATCATGAACCTTATTCTTTAAAATCTGTGAAATCTTACTTGCTGCCTTTCTTTTGATTTTTATTATTGCTTTATTTTTAATTAAAAGCTTGGTTACTCAACAAACAAACTTTCAAAAACAACTCTCTTTTAATTTTCTAAGTTTAATTTACAATTGATTTAATTTATGACTAGACATGTTATTCCTCGTGGGATCGATATCGGTTTCCTTCTCAAAAAGAATCCACTTTATAACTTGTTGATTCGTACATTTGCGAGTTTATTAAAATATACCACAACACAGGCGCTTGGCCTAGAGCCTGGCTTACCACCTGGGTCCCTCTCCCCCTTATGGCCTAAAACTAGTCACCTAAACCGTAAAAAAAATTCAAATGCCAGGCTCCTGCCTTTGCATGGGGACCTCTGCCCCTCTACTCCTCATGCCCCGAAAGGGGAAAAACCTCATTCAAAAAGCAGGCGCCTGGACTAGCACCTGCCTTCCTACCTAGACCTTCCGCCTCTAATGCCCCGAAACACAAAAAAATGCTCAAAAAATTTTGCCAGGCCCACTAGCACCTGCCTTCCCGCCTGGTTCCCTCTACCCTTGATGCCCCAAAACACAGAAAAAATTAATTTGCCTAAAATTTTTTCTTATGGTCTAATATTTGTCTAAAATTTTTATTTGTTGCATATTAGGTAATGTTGGAATCAAATTCAGTTCTTCATAATAGTGTAATACGCGTTGAAAATATAATTACTTTCTTGCACAATTAGAAATATTTTTTAATTTTTGGTAATTATTAAAAATTGGTAAATTGTTTACAAAATATGTAACTTTCTTCCGTATATCGTATTTTTAAATTTTCACATTTTCGGTAATTATAAGAAATTTTTTCTCATTTTTTGTTATTTTGTGTTACGGTGTAATATTTTTCAAAATACGTAACTTTGTTCCATACTTAGTAATTTTTGGTCCATATTTGGTAATTTTGTCTTACGGTGTAATATTTTTCAAAATACGTAACTTTCTTCCATACATAGTAATTTTTTCCCATATTCAGTAATTTTGTCTTACGGTGTAATATTTTTCAAAATATGTAACTTTGTTCCATACTTAGTAATTTTTGGTCCATACTTGGTAATTTTTTCTTAAGGTGTAATAATTTCCAAAATACATAACTTTCTTTCATACTTAGTAATTTTTTCCCATATTCAGTAGTTTTTTCATAATACGTAGTTTTGTCCAAAACATGTAACTTTTTTCCATACTTGTAATTTTTCCCATATGTTGTAATTTTAAAATTGACATGTGGCATCTTCCTGACCATCCATTCCTTTTTCTGCCCAAATCAATATTTCCTCCTATTTTTTCCCTCTTGCAACCAGTTTCATCAGTTTTTTTTTGTTTCTTCGTTTCAACAAACTTTTACCATGTGTCATCCATAAAAGAGGGTCTACAAAGAGATTAATTTAAAGGGTTTCACTTGAGTGTTTTATTATAGAGACGTCTGTTTTGGAATGACACATGACGGTAAAAAGAGATAAAAATATAAAATATGTAGCCAATTTCACTTAGGGAAAAGATTTTCACCAGCATGGGAACATGGGTCAAAGAGAATTAGTTATCTGGTGCTATTTTTTTGTGTTTGCTACCATGCATTTTATGAACGATAACAATGCAGGGTATTTTGAGGCTTTTAACTTTTATGATCATTACTTTTTGATAAAGAAATGTGTTATGGGGATTTTTGGGATATGGGTCAGAGAACCTCCCAGGCCCCTCCAATGCGCACAAAGGTCACCGTGAATGAGTCCCACAGTCATGAGCAAGTGAAGCCCAGCCCGACAGGCAGGGCCGAGAACAAGCCCAGGCGCGACATTGTCTTGGATGAACGAGTAAGTAAGCCCCGTTGACCTTCAGTTCTTGGCTTAAATACTTACCTTATTCTCCGAGTCTAGGTGTCACAATCCCAGCTTATAAGGGTTCATAACCCTAGCATCCGAGCCGTTGAGATGAAGTACTTAAGGTGAGGTTAGGTGAGTGGGAATGGGATGGTTTTCTAGAGATTTGAACCATCCCTAACAACCCTAGACCAGTCGCCATTATCACCTAGGACAGGTCTCAGGAGGGCCCCTCGGCGTAGAACTCTATGTAGGCTGCGCAGTGGGATACCTGAAAGAGGTTTCTAGAATAGTCTCGTAACTGACTTAGGCATTGGAGTGGGAACACCGGTGACACCACCTGCCCTCAGTCTGATGCCATTGTCTCATCTTACAGGGGTCAGGGACAAAATCTGAGATCCAGTTAGGGAAACATCGCGTGGCATCATAGTGAAGAAAATCAGACAACAACAGTGGCGCCATCTATAGGAAACGAAGGAAAAATATCAAAGTTCTGTCAAGATCTAGAAGTCACGTGCGGCCATAATCATGGGTAAAAGGATCATCTGGAAGAATCGAGAGAAGAAGTTCGGCGACAAAACCATTATTGCGGCTAGGTTAAGGAGCGTGATATGGAGGATCAGCCGAAAGCAGGACTGGAGAATACTGGCACAGAGCTATCGAAAAGGCATGTCAAGGACAAGCAGCCTAGAAGGACCAGCACTATCCCTCATCGGGAAGCCACTGTTCCCAAGGAGTCAATGACTTTGTTATCGCAGCTAGCCCCACAGAGACGTAGTGACAGAAGGGTAGCCTTACGATCGGAGAGAACCTGCTTGTCCGACGTGGAGAATCGCTTGGAGAAACTAATAGGGCAAATGGTACAGAATCAAAAGAACCATCAATCCCAACTTTCTCTGACACGCAATAGCCAAGTGCCTGTGGATTCTCCACGTCCCCATGCACGACTGCAAGCACAAAGAGAAGGAGGAGTAGCAAAAAACGACGTCAGAGGTCATGGAAGGAACAACATGAGGCACGAGCGTTCAAGGCAGCTTGATGAAGAGGTTTGAAGGGATGTCAGAGCCTCTCCATATCACCAGCCGGACAGGCAGGGAAGTTCCAGGCATAGAGTAGTCAGCGATGCTTTCTCCTCAGCCCATGAAGGTCTGGATTTAAGCAATCTGAGAGCATCCCTGGATGCCAGGAGAAGAACACGAGCTGAGAATGAGAGGACCCGAGTCCGAAGAGAAATGGGACCTGAACGATATACTCAGTGGAACCCAAACGAGGAAAGAGCTCGCATTAAGGCAGAGGAATGGGATGTAACAGAAGTTGAGGCGCGGAGGCATGCTGATCTAAGAGACTTCTATGTCCAGGCAGGGGCCTAGGCTCATTGCACAGCAGGGTCCCAGTCCACCTCACCTTTCACCTTGGGGATAAGGCAGGCAACTCTCCCACTTAATTTCAAAAAGGTGGAACGTTATCAGAGACGAACCGACCCTGGAGAACACCTGGGGGCTTACAGGGTCTGGATGGAATTTGAGAGAGCCGAGACCAGTAAAGAAGCCCCTTACTCACCTCTCTTCGATCGTTCAAAGGGAGGGAGAGTCTCTTAAGTCATTCATTAAGAGATTTACAAAAGCCATGATGCAAGTCGAATGAGGAAATGATGACAGGGCCCTGCAGCATGGCCTGAGAGATGAAGATCTCATTCCCTCAACAGCAAGGAACCCTCCTCAAACTTTCAGTGTAGAAGTAGGTGAGGCAGCGAGGATCCCGTCCACTTTCTCTCTCCCACGCTGAAGGTTATGGGAAGCGCAAAAAGCGCCTAACACCGAACCAACGTGCCCCAACTGTTGGGTCAAAATGGACAGACTGGATAGATCGGGCAGTTAATGCTAGCAGACCTTTTTTGTAAAAAAGAAAAGAGTGGGCCTTCGAAACTCGCACCAAGTCCGTGCCCAGATAAGGCAAAGGCAGGAACTGAAATTTCAAAAAGGTTGAGAAGGGCTAGGCAAGTTTTCTACCCCACAAAAGTGAAGACCACCCCGATTGAAAATCGGGCTGGTCTTGGGGGCTAATGTTATGGGGATTTTTGGGATATGGGTCAGAGAACCTCCCAGGCCCCTCCAACGTCCACAAAGGTCACCGTGAATGAGGCCCACCAGTCACGAGCAAGTGAAGCCCGACCCAATAGGCAGGGCCGAGAATAAGCCTAGGGGCGGCATGGTCTTGGATGATGGAATAAGTAAGCCCCGTTGACCTTTAGTTTTTGGCTTAAATACTTACCTTATTCTCCAAGTACAGGTGTCACAATCCCAGCTTATGAGGGTTTATAACCCTAGCATCTTAGCCGTTTAGATGAGGTACTTAAGGTAAGGTTAGGTGAGTGGGAAGAGATGGTTTTCTAGAGATTTGAACTCTAAACACTCCCTAACAACCCTAGACCAGTCGCCATCATCACCTTTGACAGGTCTTAGGAGGGCCTTTCGGCGCAGAACTCTAGGTAGGCTGCTCAGTGGCATACCTGAAGAAGGTTTCTGGAATACTCTCGTAACTGACTTAGCCATTAGAGTGGGAACACCGGTGACACCACCGGCCCCCAGTCTGATGCCATTGTCTCATCTTGCAGGGGTCAGGGACGAAATCCGAGATCCAGTCAGGGAAACATCACGTGGTATCATAGTGACGAAAATCAAACAACAACAAAATGATTTTTTTTTTGACAAAATATATTTTTTTCTGATTAATATTTTTGTATATGGACAATTTTACTCCTTTCGTTATTTTGAATAAATAATATTTAATTTCATCCATATTAGTTATTATGACTATTACTTTTTAATGGAGTACTGATATTTTTTTATGGACAAAATATACTCTCTTGTGACAAATACTTTTTGATAGGGGCAATATTGATTTGCTAAGGGTATCTGTTACTCCATTATAGACAAATAAAATTCAATTTGGTCAACATTAGTCATTATGGTCATTACTTCTTAATGGAGTAAAAGTATTCATGTTTGGACAAAATTTACTCTATTGTGGCAATTATTTTTTGATATGGCAATATTACTCTGTTGAGAGAAACCATTACTTCAGTATAAACAAATAATATTCAATTTGGTTAATGTTAGTCACTATGACCATTAATCTTTAATGAAACAAAGATATTTCTTTTTGGACAAAATTTACTCCATTGTGACAAATATGTCTTCATATGGCCAAAATTTCTATTAAAGACAATCATTACTCCACTATTGGCAAAAGATATTTAATTTGGAGAAACTTAGCAATTTTAGTCATTACTTCTTAATAAAATAATGCTACTCTTTTATGAACAAAATATACACTTTTGTAGAATAAATAAAGTAAGTATCAAATGTCTTGATCTGCCACCTCACACTCTTTTGCAAGGTGTCTCTACCCTGGTATGGAGTACTAAATACTTTTATTTTGTACCACGCCACATGTAAGTGGACACTGCACAATGATCAGGGATAAAATACATAAACGACCAATCTCTCTACTGTAGTGTAAGATACCAAATATTTTTGTGTATTTTGTAGACAGCCCTATGTAAGGGTACCCAAATTATTGGGTGCAAAGTACCTAATAATTTTAAGTATTTATTGTGTTTTGGTGAATCATATAATGTTAAATTTTGATATTAAAACCTTAAATGTTGGTGCTTTGTCAATCAAAATGACAATATATAATCAAAGTGTTATAAATTTGGATTGGAGAAACGTTTTTATTTTATTTTATTTTTTCTGTTTATAGATATATATGTATATATGCATTTGGATGAGACCTTTTCGTGCCAAAATTGGAAGAATAAAAACTTCACTTTTATTTATTTATTTACAAAAACTGATGCACACATTTACTTAAAAACAAAGTGCAAGATTCTTTTTTATATGAATTTTTTTATGTCTGATTTGATTAATTTTTTTTTTATTTGCAGGATTGTTTTTGTGAACAATAGACTAGTATTAATTCTATCCCATTTTTCTTCTTTTTCAACATAGATTAACGTACTTCCTTTACCTTCTTTCTTTCTATACAAATTTGGAATCAAAACTTTCTTCTTGAATATGTTTTTTGAAAAGCAACGATTTTTTTTTATTCTCATCCATATGTGGAAAGGAATATCAGTATTTTGAAGAAACAAAACAAAAAAACTTAGACAAAACATTTAATTAATAAACTTTTTTTACTTTGTTTACTGTGTTATGGAGATTTTTGGGATATGGATCAGAGAACCTCCCAGGCCCCTCTAACGCCCACAAAGATCCCTGTGGACGAGGCCCACCAGTCACGAACAGGCAAAGCCCAGCTCGTCAAGCAGGGCCGAGAGCAAGCCCAGGCGCGGCATGGTTCATAACCCTAGTATCTGAGCCATTGAAATGAGGTACTTAAGGTAAGGTTAGGTGAGTGGGAAGGGGACGGTTTTTTGGAGATTTGAACCCTAAAAATTTCTTAACAACCCTAGAACAGTCGCCATCATCACCTTTGACAGGTTTCAGGAGGGCCCCTCGGCGCAGAAATCTAAGTAAGCTGTGCAGTGGGATACCTGAGGGAAACCTGAAGGAGGTTTCTAGAATAGTCTCATAACTGACTTAGGCATCAGAGTGAGAATGTCGGTGACACCACTGGCCCCCAGTCTAATGCCATTGTCTTATCTCACAGGGGTCAGGGACATAATCCGGGATCCAGTCACGGAAGCATCGTGTGGAATCAAAGTGACAAAAATCAGACAACAATAGAGGCGCCGTCTGTGGGAATAGAGAAAAATATTAAAGTTGTGCAAAGGTTTGGAAATCACGTACAGCCATAATTACCGATAAGAGGATCATCTAAAAGAATCGTGACCCCAAGAGAAGAAGTTAGATAGCAAAACCATTATTGCGGCTTGGTTAAGTAGTGTGATATGGAGGATCAACTAGAAGCGGGACTGGAGAACAGTGGCGCTGAGCCATCGAACAGGCAAGTCAGGGACAGACAGCCCAGGAGGACAAGTACTATCCCTCTTCGGGAAGCCACTATTCCCAAGGAGCCAACGGCTTTGTTATCCCAGATACCTCCAAGGAGACATAGATACATAAAGGTAGCCCCACAATCTGATAGAACTCGCCTGTCTGACGTGGAGAATTGCTTGGAGCAACTAATAGGGCAGATGGTGCATAATCAAAACAACCATCAATCCTAATTATCCCCAACGCGCAGGAGCCAAGTGCCTGTGGATTCCCCACGTCCCCAGGCACGACCGTAGGAACAAAAAGAATGAGGAGCAGTAATAAAAGACATCAGAGATCGTGGAAAGAACGATAGGAGGCACGAACATTCAAGGCAGCTTGATGGAGAGGTTTGGAGGGATGTCAAAGCCATTCCATATCACCCGCCGGACAGGCAGGGAAGTTCCAGGCACAGAGCAGTCAGTGACGCTTTCTCCTCAACCCATGAAGGTCTGGATTTGAGCAATTTGAGAGCATCCCTGGATGCCAGGATAAGTACACGAGCTGAGAACTAAAGGGCCAAAATCTGAAGAGGAATGGGACCCGAACGACACACTCGGTAGAACCCAGATGAAAAAAGAGCTCGCATTAGGGCAGAGGAACCAGAGTTACTCGAATAATATATCAGAAGGGACGTAGCAGAAGTCGAGGCGTAGAGGTACGCTGATCTAAGAGACCTCCCTGTCCAGACAAGGGCCCAAGCTCATTGCACAGCAGGGTCCCAGTCCACCTCACCTATCACTTTGGGGATAAGGCAGGCAGCTCTCCCACCTAATTTCAAAATTCCTCAGGTGGAACGTTATCAGAGTCGAATAGACCCTGGAGAACACTTGGGGGCTTACAGGGTCTGGATGGAATTTGAGAGAGCCGAGGATGAAATCATGTGCAGGGCCTTCCCGTTGACCCTTGGAGGAATAGCTAGAACATGGTTTACCAATTTAAAGCCAGGGACTATTGGCTCTTTTAGGCAGTTGGAGGATGCCTACTCACCTATCTTTGATCATTCAAAGAGAATGAGAGTTTTTGAAGTCATTCATTCAGAGATTTACAGAAGCCAAGATGCAAGTCAAATGAGGAAACGATGATCGAGCTCTTCAGGCCATGCAAGATGGCCTGAGGGATGAAGATCTCATTCGCTCAATACAAGGAGCCCTCCTCGGACTTTCTCCAAGATGCTGGTGGAGGCACACAAGTATATTTCAGTGGAAAAGATCATTGAGTCACAAAGAAGGTCCAGGCAGAAGCACGAAGGTCGAAACAACTCACGAAGGAATCAAAAAAATAGAGCTGTAAACAATAAAAGAAGCAGTGACAAAAGAAATCAGGGATCTCGATTCCTCAAAGACAGACCAGGAAGGTTTACACCACTCAACATGACGCATGAGGAGGTACTAATGAAGATTGAAGGAAGCAACATGTTGAACAAGCCGTTCCCGATCAAGACACCACTTCGGTATCGAAACAGAAAGCGGTATTGCATATAACACAGAGATTACGGTCATGACACTTATGGATGTCAGGAATAGAAACCCTTATCCAAAGGGGACACCTGCAACAATTTGTGGTAGGAGCCACCAGTCAGGCAAGACCATCCAAACAGGAGCCAATCCAGGAGGATGATACATCTGTAATACCGCTCTGACCAGGAGAGATTAATCGAAGTGTGCATACCATTGTGGGAGGACTAGGCATGGGGGGAGCTCCAATAGGGCAAGGAAAGCATATGCGAGGGATGCTCAAGTCACGCAGGAGCAGTTTGAAGTGAACCTAACGACCAGGTAGTCCAAAACACCACGGGGAGATCCATTCCTGTTAACTTTTGATGATAGAGAAGCCCTAAGCATTCACCACCCCCATGATGATGCAATTGTGATAGCAGTGCAGGAGGCCAACCACATGATATTCCACATATTGATAGACACAAGAAGTTCGATGGACATCTTGTATGCCCCAGTTTATAACACAATGAAGCGGAAATGGGAGGCACTTAAGCCAGTCAGGACTCGTCTCTCTGGTTTCACAGGAGAGTCGGTGTTTCCAAAAGGGTCCATTGAACTCCCTGTCACGGTGGGAAATGCCCCTGACAGATCCACGGTGATGACCAACTTCTTAGTAATGAAGACCCCTTCAGCGTACAATGCCATCATTGGAAGACCCACATTGAACGCATTAAAGGCAACGACCTCAACCTCTAACTTGTTGATGAAGCTTCCTACACCTAGAGGGAGAACTGGATGCGTTCAAGGAGATCAACACGAATCAAGGAAATGTTACGCGACCTTCCTGCGTAACCAAGACAGTCAAGTAGAATCAATGGCAATTTTTTCAGGCTCCAGGCAGGAAAATACTAGTCAACAGCACGAGAGGTTCAACCACGTGACGTGCCTAACGACCTCCGGACAGGAACGCCCTAAGAAAACTAGAAACCAACCCCAAAATAAGAAGAACAGGAAGAAGAAGCCCTCCCTCGAGCTAGAAGGCTCGACTCAATCAAAGAACCAACTACTCAAGCCTACCTCTCCAGGAGGAGGAGAGCTGCCAGACTCCCCTGCGTTAGGAAGCCTAGTAGTCACGCTCTCAAGCAAAGGGAACCTTTATAGCAAATTGGCCAGGCCCGATTCAGTCAGGTCAGACCTGGCAAAGTCGCAATCCGTATCTATGCCCTTGGGACCAGTTTATTCCTTTAGTGGCCCTAGTAGAGGGGCTGGAGATCCTGAGGGACTTGTCACATCAACAGCCACTGAGGGCTAGGCCACTTCTGGTTCAATCTCCTCTGAGTCAGAAATCTCCACAAACCTAGGGTCAGAGCTTGTGGGAGAGAACACGCCGGCAAGTCACCTTGATTTCCTTCTGACAAAGGGCAAAGGCCTAAGCTCCTGAATGGGTCTAGGCTGGGGGCTCTGGGAAGATTGAAAATTGATAGGAACAGCAAACAATTGTAGCAGCGGTTCACTGCTGCTATTAGTAGAAGTGTCCAACATCGAAAATAACAAAGAGGACTGTCAGGCAGGTAGGAAAGCTTCTATACTATGAACAATGCAGACACGCAGGGAGGAAAGTCCTATGTTATGAACAATGCAGATGTCTAATCATCAGGTTATACAAGGCTAAGGCAAAGGGACTTGATCCTTTAGGGCTTACATGGAAAGAATGAGAAAGGACTAGATGGCTACAAGTTCTGGGGAAGGAAAGAACAACCTAGGGAAGAGCCAGTGGCAGCAAGTATCGTCGAAAACAGGTTGTATAAAAAAAACAAACAAATATACATCATGCGCAGCACACAATCATCCATCAAAGGAGGAAAAAGGCTTACCTTTGAATTTGGAAGAAAGAGTCTCTGTGTGGCAGAAGTCTTCGACGAGATAGGTCTCCGACAAAGCTAAGCCATGAAAATAAAAGAGAAAGTTTAGAACGTATTTAAAAAAAAAAAGAAAGGCAAGCACAAACCTTGACCTGAGAGGCACCAGACCGAAGGGTGAGGCAGAGGAAGACGAAGATCAACGGAAGACAATCAGAAGAATCCCAGAAAAATGGTGAACTTAAAAACTTAGTCTGAGGAGGCCAAAACGAGAGGAAATTGAGATTTTGGGATTAGGTTAGGAAGTGAGAAGAGAGTTCCTACCCACGTTCCAGTGTAGAGGGAGGTGAGGCGGTGAGGGTCACATCCATTTTCTCTCTCCTACGCTGACGGTTATGGGAAACGCAAAAAGCGCCTGACACTGTACCAACATGCCCCAACCGTTGGATCAAAATGACAGGATAGATCAGACAGTTAATGGTAGCAAACCTTTTTTGTAAAAATGAAAAGAATAGGCTTTCGAAACTCGCATCAAGTCCGCGTCCAGGCAGGGCAAAGGTAGGAACTGAAGTTTCAAATGGGTTGAGAAGGCTCGGGCAGCTTTTCAGCCCCACAAAAGTGAAGACCACCCCAATTGAAAACCGGACTGGTCTTGGGGGCTAATGTTATGGGGATTTTTGGGATATGGGTCAAAAAACCTCCCAGGCCCCTCTGACACCCACAAAGGTCCCTGTGGACGAGTCTTACTAGTCACGAACAGGCGAAGCCCAGCCTGTTAGGCAGGGCCAAGAGCAAGCCTAGGCGCGGCATGGTCTTGGACGATGGAGTAAGTAAGCCCCATTGACCTTCAGTTCTTGGCTTAAATACTTATCTTATTCTCCAAGTCTAGGTGTCACAATCGTAGCTTATTAGGGTTCATAACCCTAGCATCCGAGCCGTTGAAATGAGGTACTTAAGGTAAGGTTAGGTGAGTGGGAAGGGGACAGTTTTTTGGAGATTTGAACCCTAAACATTCCCTAACAACCCTATACCAGTCGCCATCAACACCTTTGACAGGTTTCAGGAGGGCCCTTCGGCACAGAACTCTAGGAAAGCTGCGCAGTGGGATACTTGAGGAAAACCTGAAGGAGGTTTCTAGAATAGTCTCGTAACTGACAAAGGCATCAGAGTGGGAATGCTGGTGACACCACCAGGCCCCAGTCTAACGCCATTGTCTTATTTCACAGGGGTTAGGGACGGAATCCGGGATCCAATCAGGGAAGCACCGTGTGGCATCAAAGTGACGAAAATCAGACAACAACATACTGTACTTTTAAAAAATATATTCTTTTACTAATACTGAATGGTTTAGAAGCCATTCCAAATCTTTTATAGGACACCTCTAGACCCAAGAAACCAATAATAATAAATAAATAATAAATAAAAACTACAAATGGCTTGATAAACAATAAAAAATTTAAATTTTTAAATTGTCATGTGTTTAAATCATCCAAAAATTCAAATTAGTTTCAAATTTTTTCAAATTTCCAAATAACCAATAAAGATTCTTTTTAAAAACTACAAATGGCATCTTTTTAAAATGAATATGTATGTAATTCAATATTTTAAACTGAACACAATTATAAAATATTTTCAAAGATATAATTGAAATAAAAAAAGTATTATTTTATACCAAAAGATTGTAATTAAAAGTCATATGGCCATGAATATGCCGAATCATATTTTTAATAAATTCTATATTCCAAAAGTATATATGTAATATATTGTTTGTCAATATTAAACTTTTCCCAATCATGTTTATATAATGTCATTTGAGCAGCAAACCAATTCTAGTTACACCAATAAGATAATAGTACCATTCAAAGGAAAATGAATTCATATAATCTAGATTGTTTTAATTTTGTTTTGAAGCAACTTTTATAATAAAAAATTGCTATATTTCATATTCACCATCCTATGATGAATTGTTTTCTGTAAAAATTCTGGTGTTCGTGTGTCCTTGTGTATCAAAGGCCAAATAGTAACATTCAATGTTAATTGCTCCAGTATTCAATCACCAAGTATTCACAAGAACATCAATAACATTGGTTTAAATCTTATTAGATTGCAAACTAACCAACACCATAGAATTACCTTGTCTTTCTTGCAATGCCTTCAGCTTCCAACAATTCACTTTTTTTTTATCCAAATTTGTGACAAAAGTGACATTTTCCTTTGAAATTTTTTTTTCCACCAGTTGATGATGAACCACCTTTGTGCCAATTAGGCTAGCTGCTCCACTTGACTAGTCACAATAGAAAGTGACTTTGACCTATGTTGATTATTGTAATCTTCCTTCATAACAAAGATAGCTTTCATCTCATCCAAGATCCACTGAATCCACTACTACAAAAAGAGATCATATACGACTCTTATGAATTCTATATAAACGTCGGTTTTTGAAGTAATTGACGTTGATACATTAAAACGACGGTTATTAACTCTTAGAAGCGATAATAACAACGATCCGTTGCATAAAAAAAATATAAACGACGGTTTAGGAAAAACTGTTATTGTTGTTGTAGGTTATAGACGACGGTTACCCACTGGAACCGTCGTTTATAATGCCCCAATACACGTGGATGGCACGTGTCTTGGTTGTAGGCTATCTAAGACGATTCCAGTGCAGACCATCATTTTTAGCCTATGTTATAAACGACGATTTCCCACAAAAACAGTTGTTTATAATGTCAAAAGACACATGGATGCCACATGTATTGGTTGTAGGGTATATACGACGGTTCCAAAGGGTTCCGTAGACAAAACCGTCGTGTTTACACAAAACAGTGCAGTTTGGAGTAAAAACGATGATTCCATTACAAAACTGTCGTATTATCTGGGTAAAAAAAAAACAAACACTACGGTTTTGTAATGGAACCGTCGTGTTATAAAAAAATAAAAATAAAATAAAAACAACGATGGGCCTAGCTCTGGACCCGTCGTTTTTATTAAAACGGCACCATTTTGTAGCCGTCTTATCTGGGTAAAGACGACGGGCCTAGCTTTTGTCCATCGTTTTAAACTCCTTATTTTGTTCTTTACACGCCTCTTCCTCTCTCATTTTACCTCACTTCTTTAGAAACCCTAAAGCACCCACCGTTGTTCCTCCTCTTCTCCATTATGGTCGTCGTTCCTCCTCTTCTTCATTGTGGTCGGATTACTTCTTCATTTCACAGAATATTTGTGATTTTTAACCCAAAAACTTTAAGGTTAGTGTTATGGGGATTTTTGGGATATGGGTCAAAGAACCTCCTACATCCCTTCTAACTCCCACAAAGACCACTGTGAACAAGGCCCATCAGTCACAGACAGGCAAAGCTCGGCCCGTCAAGCAGGGCCGAGGGCAAGCCTAGGCGCAGTATGGGCTTGGAGGGGGGAATAAGTCAGCCCCGTTGGCCTGTAGTTCTTGGCTTAGTACTTATCTTATTTCTAAGTCCAGGTGCCACAATCCCAGCATAAGAGTGTTCATAACCTTAGCATCCAAGCCATTGAAGTGAGGTACTTAAGGTAAAGTTAGGTGAGTGGGAAGGGGATCGTTTTCTGGGAATTTGAACCCTAAAAACTCTCTAATAACCCTAAACCAGTTGTCATCACACCTTTGACAGGTTTCAGGAAGGCCCCTCTGCGCAGAACCCCAAGCAGACTGTTCATTGGGATACTTGAAGGAAGTCTAAAGAAGGTCTCTTGGAGTGGGAACGCCGGTGACACTATCGGCCCCCAGTCTGACGCCATCATCTTATCTTGCAGGAGTCAGGGATGAAATCCGAGATCGAGCCAGGGAAGCATCGTATGGCATTAAGGTGACGACAATCAGGCAACAATAGTGCCGCCGTCTGTGGGAATTTAGAAAAATATCAAAGTTGTCTCAAGATCTAGAAGTCACACATGGCCATAACTCCCGATGAAAGGATTATCAGAAAAGGTCATGACCCTAAGGGAGGAATTTTGGCAGCAAAACTAATATCGCTACTCGAAGAAGTTGTGAGAAATGGAGGATCAACCAGAAACAAGGATTGAGAATAGTGGCGCCAAGCCATCGAACAAGCAAGTCAGGGACAAACAGCCTATGAGGACGAAC
>QANX01003779.1:0-24121 GCA_003254975.1 Ochetophila trinervis
ATATTGGTTCTTGGAGATCTAAATTTTGTCATTGGAAAAGATGGGGCCAAGGTAAAAAAAAATAAAAAAGCAACTCTTCAATGAATACTCTCTCGCTTGAGTCTTGGTTTTTTTGGTTAACCCCATGTATATTGTTTTTGGATAGGTACCGATATCTGCACTTGTTGGAAAGAACATTCTACTTTATTTCTTAGCACATTGGGTTCGCTCATGTCGTGCATTCTTGCCTAAGCTTATTAAAATATACCATGACATCAAGGCAAAGGATGATGCATTCGAATTGATCTTCATCTCAAGTGATCGTGATCAGCCCTCCTTCGATGAATTCTTTTCAAGCATGCCTTGGTTAGCCCTTCCTTTCGGTGATGAGCGGAAGAAAACCCTTGCAAAAAAATTCAAAATCCAAGGCGTTCCTGCAGCTGTAGCCATTAGCCCCTCTGGCCGGACAGTGAACATGGAAGTCGAAGACGTCATAGCCGTCCATGGGGCTGATTCCTATCCATTTACCGAAGAAAGGTTGAAGCATTTGGATGAACTGTTGGAGGAAATGGCAAAGGAGTGGCCTGAGAAAGTGAAACATGAGTTTCATGTTGAGCATGAGCTTGTTCTCATTCGTGGCCCTTCATATTATTGCGACGGGTGTTGGGAGCCCGGATATGATTGGTCCTTCAACTGCAAGGAGTGTGAATTTGATCTCCACCCCAAGTGCGCTTTGAAGAACTATGAAGAAGCAAAGGATGAGCCAAAAACAAAGGATGGATATGTTTGTGAAGGTGATGTTTGCCGGAAAGCTTGATCAAGCCTGTAAATTATGGTATGAATCTAGTTAGGTGTTTTTAACTTGTCCTAAACTGTGGTGTTTGTGGTTGTGATACTAAGAATAAAACATTTTGAGTCAATGGAATATTGGTAGTTCACGGTTGTGTTATGTTTATAAGGATGAAACTGAAGAGATAGATATCTACTATCTATCTTTCTTCTGTTTATTATGAGAAATATGTTGGAGGACATTAGCTTATTCTTCCATGTTACAATTGGCTAGATTGTCATTGAAGTAAGTTCGAAGAAATTGAAGAGAAAGAAAAGAGGGAGTGAACGAGAGAGAGAGAGAGAGAGAAATACCTCTTTTCATTGATCATGTAAAAGTTAATAAATTACAAAAGCTAACTGCTTACTTTATATAGCAAACATAACTGACTAATTAACTATGACAAAGACAAGTAACAAACTAATAAGAAAAGCTAACTAATACATGCATGACATTAGCTTATTCTTCCTCTGGAAGATTCTAATGTCCTCCAACAAAATAAGGTAAAAGTTTCTTGAATTTCCACTCGTATTTGCAAATTTAAGATTGTTCTCAGGATTTAAGGTTAGAGAGTGCACTTTAAGTTTATTTCTTTCATATTTGTCAAGTCATCTTACAGAATGTGCATTAAATCGATGATGAAATTGGTAACTTTCACTTCCTGGTATTTGGTACAGGGAAGTTGTAACATTCTTGTGTGTTTAGATTCTAAACAATGATTCTTCAATATCATGAAGACGCAAAAAAATTAAATTGTTTTGATTAAAATATTGGAGGAACTATAAGCAAAATGGAACTTGACCAAGATCATTTAACACAATAATGAGTCTGAAATAAGTAGCCAAAAAGAAGAAATTTCCTGAAACAGGGGTTTCTAGACTCTAAAAATGCATAACAGAGCCATAGAAAAGGAGACTCTAAAAGATACTAATCGAAGAGTTACCAAATGCAAACTGTCACAAGGCAAAACAGTGAAAGTTAAATTTGTAATATGGAAAATAATTCGTTCCTCTAATTTTTCTATTTGGAAAACATGAAAGATAAGATATTTTATGGATGTTATAAACTTTCATATGATTTTATCATTTTTCTAAAGGTTTTTAAGGTTTTTTTTTTTTAAATGTTTGTGACTATACGTTTTATGTTTATGATTATTCTATAATTTTGTTTTCCTCAATTTGTTATATTACCGGGTTCCTTTTTCACCCACCCAATAATTCTTGATAGTTCAAGTTCAACCAAATAATATAACAAACAGAGAATTGTGTTCGCTACTGAAGATAACATCGCTGAGATGATCAGACTACTACTATCCACGACTTCCGCTCCCTCCTCTCTGCTACGGAGAATTTCTTTGTACATGATTGAATTGAGAAAATAGATAGCTTGGAGGGGAAGAAATTTGGGTTGTAATATTCAGCATCATGGTGTGGAGTCTGTGGGCCATGTCCCTACTTTAGTGGATGTGTACACTGAATTAGTTGCCCCCAAAAGGTGATTTTTTGAGGTTGTCTTTGTCTCTGACGATGAATCTATAAAATAAACTGAATAATCAACATATATATATATATATATATATATATATATATATATATAAATTAATAAACTAAATTTAAATACATGGATAATAAAATACAGAACATGTATATGATCTTTTTGGTAATAGTCTGAGATCTGTGTAATACCATAGCTTTTTAAGAACGATTTCATCCCCATTGACGCAAATGGTTCGTTAACGATCGTCTCTCAGGATACAACGGACACTCTAAATTTTTTATTTTAGCACCACCAANAGGTTCTTATGTTTTTCCTCTTTCAAAAACCTCAAAACTATATACATATATATAGTAAACAAAAAATAACACTGTCATTCAAACAATTAAAACAAACAAAAACTAATTCATATATAATTAAATTATTCAATAAAAGAATTTGTAACTAGCAACTGTTACGCCAGTTACAAAAACCAACAATTCCCAACATGAATAAATTAAACTAGCATCATTCTATATACATGTGATAAATCTCTACGGTTGGAGTCTGCATAGGATATGTAGATGTTACTCTTTGAACCTTCCATTGTGAAAACGTATTTACTTTACTGATTAAATGGTAGACACGATGTCCTTGAACCATTATATCATTTATGTAAATGATGATACACCTCACACAGGACCCCTTCTTGATATTTTCTAATTCTTTCACAATTATGTTCGTTTTGGCCATGAACATCGTCCTGGTTCTGCAAGAGTTTAAAGAATTGCTTAACCTTTTATCTATCATTGTTACATCATAAGAATGTGTAAGGGTAAAAACCTCCACAGTGATCCATATCAGTCTTTACAATTGCATTGTCCCGTTGAACCTAGATCTTGGGATCTCCTGTCACATAGGTCGGGTTTCCATTATATTGACTTTCTTCTCACAGGCTTCAATCTCATTCCCCTCGATGACTTCTCAACTAGTTCTCTATTTAACCCTTTGGTTAGCGGATCCGCAATATTTTCTTTCGACTTTACGTAGTCTATAGAAATCACTCCAGTTGAGAGTAACTGTCAAATGGAATTGTGTATTTGACGTATATGTCTAGACTTTCCATTATACATGATATTGTGTGCCCTGCCAATTGCAGATTGACTATCGCAATGTAAACTAATTGCAGGCACAAGTTTCAGCCATGACGTAATCATTCAGCCTTTTCTTCACATTTGTCCAAAGCTATGAACTCAGACTCCATAGTGGAACGAGCTATAACTGTTTGTTTGGAGGACTTCCACGTTACAGTTGCACCAACCAATGTAAATACATAACCACTAGTGGACTTTGAATTCTTTATATCAGAAATCCAACTAACATCACTATATCATTCTAATACAGTTGAATATTTTGTGTAGTGTAGTCTGTAATCACGAGTATATCGTAAATATCTCAGTACTCGCACTATCTATTTCCAATGATCTTAGTTTGGATTAATCGTGTATCTACTTAGTCTACTTATTGAGTATGCTATATCCAGTCTAATGTAACTAATCAGATACATTAGACTACCAATCACCCTAGAATATTCCACTTAGAAAACATCCTCTCTTTTATTCTTAGAAATATGTAAATTCCTAGTTATGGGTGTTCTGGCTATACCAATATCCTATTTACTAAATTTATCTAGTATTTTATTTTATATAATGTGACTGACTAAGAAAGATTTCATCAAAAACCTGAAAATTTTAATTCCCAGTATCACATCTGCAAGCCCCATATCTTTCATATCAAACTTTGCATTTAACAAAGCTTTGGTAGTTTGGATTATATTATCGTTACTATCCACGATAAGTATGCCATCTACATATAGACATAAAATGACATATTAATCGTTTGTATCCTTTATATAGATACACTTGTCACATTCATTTATTTTGTACCCATTTTTTAACATGGCAGAATCAAATTTTTGATGCCATTGTTTGGGAGCTTATTTTAGACCATACAAAGATTCCACCAGTCTATAGACTTTCATCTCTTGTCCTGGAGCATAAAAACTCTTAGGTTGTTCCATATAGATCTCTTCATCAAGATTCTCATTTAAAAATGATGTTTTTACATCCATTTTAAGTATCTCTAAATTCCGCAAGGCTGCTATAGCAATCACCATCCTTATGGAATTTATTCTCATCAATGGTGAATATGTATCAAAATAATCAAGGCCTTCCTTTTGCTTGTAACCCTTTATTACTAGTCTTGCCATGTATTTATCAATAGTTACATTTGCTTTCATCTTCCTCTTGAAAATCTACTTGTAACCCAAATGTTTACAACCAGGAGTTAGATCCACTAACTCCCAAGTATGGTTTAGCAAAATGGAATCTATTTCACTTTTGATTGCATTTTTCCATAAAAAAAAAATATTCAGGAGAGTTTATAGCTTCCTGAAAGCTTTGAGGTTCGCTTTCTAGCATGTAAGTAAGAAAATTTAGACCAAAAGATTTTTCTATTCTCATTCTCTTACTATGTCTAAGCTCAACCGCATCCTCTTGGTCATGATCACTATCTAGACTATCTTCGTAGATATATTTTAATGTTCGTTTTGACGAACTCGGTCCCTCATCAGATTTGTATGGAATATTATGCTCAAAAAACGAAGCATTTTTTGATTTCATTATTGTATTTCTGTGTATATCTGAAATCTCATATATGTATACAAGAAATCGATATGCACTGCTATTTTGTGTATAACCAAGAAAAATGCAATCAATTGTTTTTGGACCTATATTTACTCTCTTTGGAGTATGTACAACTATTTTTGCTAGACCCCCCCCCCCCCCNAAAAAAAAAGAAAAAATGTTCTGAGGTAACCTAGAACTTAACAGCATTGCATTCATTATTTCCTTGAGGGTTCGATTTTTAAAAAGTATTTTTGTTTCTCTTCTGCTTTTTCAAAAGTATTTTTTGGAAAAATTAATTTTTACTGACTTTGGTAAAAAAGATTTATAGAAGCCATAAGCATTTTTAAAAATTATTTAAATAGTTTTAAAAGTATTTTTTGAGTTTTAAAAACTGTTTTTAGCATTTCAGCAACTATGCCAAATAGGTCCAGAGAATTATATTCGCTGCTGAAGATAGCATTGCCGAGATGACCCAGTCTACTACAATCCACGACTTTCTCTCCCCCCTCTCTGCTAGAGAGAGACTTTCTTGATTTAGTAGTTTAGACAATTTTTCTATACATGATAGAATTGAGAAAATAGATAGCTTGGAAGGGGTTGTAATTTTCAGCATCATGGTGTGGAGTCTTGGACCATGTCCCTACTTTAGTGGATGTGTACGATTTTGAGGTTGTATTTGTCTCAGCTCATAAGTTTGATGGATCATTCAGTGATTATTTTGATCCAAATGCCATGGCTTGCAGTCTCATTTTATGATTCAGAGACAAGAAATGGCTCAGAATGATTCAGTAATTATATTGATCCAAAAAGGAAGATAGGATAATTAAATTTTTTTTTAAACAAAAATAAAATGGGCAATATGGGTACTGAAGTGATGAGACGGTGAACATAAACAGCTAAAATAAATAAAGTGGCGTAGATAATTAAAATAGTGGCAATGTGGACATCTATATAAAAATTCCATAAATAGTTCTGTGGAAATATATAAATAAATCATCTTGATGCCTATAATATGGGATAAACAAATATAATATAACATAACACGTCATTCTAGATGAAAACTTAAAATTATAATTACTTTATTTTCATATACGTAGGTTTGTTTAGATTTATACATTTGCATTTTGGCCTTTTATTTTAATTTATTTTAAATCCGTATACATATTTTTATTTTGAATAGACCTGTTAAGTTTCGAACATATGATCGCTAAATATTTTGACTATGATACTGTAATAAATTAACTCTGATTTTAAAAATTTATATTCATAAAAAATAAATTATTATATTTTTTTATATTTTATTACTACTATAGAGCACGTGTAATCATATTTGAAGTGCAGGACCCTCCTAACAACAGCAACACTATTAATATTAGAATTGGATAGTTAAACAATCCCGCTTTGGTTGTTATTGGTCCAGATGGTAAAACTCTCCAAACAAATGTTGCCAAAGCCATTAAAGAGCATGGGGTTGTGGCATACCCATTCACCCCAGAGAAGTTCAAAGAGCTCCATGAGATTGAGAAGGCAAAAGAGGAAGCTCAAACCCTTGAGTCAATATTGGTTCTTGGAGATCTAAATTTTGTCATTGGAAAAGATGGGGCCAAAGTAATTAAAAAAAAAAAAACTCTTCAATTAGTACTATCTTGTTTGAGTCTTGGTTTTTTTTTGTTAACCCCATGTATATTGATTTTGGATAGGTACTGATATCTGCACTTGTTGGAAAGAACATTCTACTTTATTTCTCAGCTCATTGGTGTCCCCCTAAGCTTATTAAAACATACCATGACATCAAGGCAAAAGACGATGCATTCGAAGTGATCTTCATCTCAAGTGATCGTGATCAGCTGTCCTTCGATGAATTCTTTTCGAGCATGCCTTGGTTAGCCCTTCCTTTCGGTGATGAGCGGGAGAAAACCCTTGCAAAAAAATTCAAAATCCAAGGCATTCCTGCAGCTATAGCCATTGGCCCCTCTGGCCGGACAGTGAACATGGAAGTCGGAAACATCATAGCCGTCCATGGGGCTGATTCCTATCCATACCGAAGAAAGGGTGAAGCATTTGGATGAACAGTTGGAGGAAATGGCAAAGGAGTGGCCTGAGAAAGTGAAACATGAGTCCCATGTTGAGCATGAGCTTGTTCTCACTCGCCGCCGTTCATATTATTGCAACGGGTGCAGGGAGCCCATATATGATTGGTCTTTCTACTGCAAGGAGTGTGACTTTGATCTCCACCCCAAGTGCGCTTTGAAGAACAATGAAGAAGCAAAGGATGAGCCAAACACAAAGGATGGATATGTTTGTGAAGGTGATGTTTGCCGTAAAGCTTGATCAAGCCTGTAAATTATGGTATGAATCTAGTTAGGTGTTTTTAATTCGTCCTAAACTGTGGTTTTTGTGGTTGTGATAATAAGAATAAAACATTTTGAGTCAATGGAATATTGGTAGTTCACGGTTGTGTTTTGTTTATAAGGATGTAACTGAAGAGATAAATATCTACTATCTTTCTTCTGTTTATTATGAGAAATAAGGAAATAGTTTCTTGAATTTCCACTCATATTTGCAAATTAAAGATTGTTCTCAGGATTTAAGGTTAGGAAGTGCACTTTAAGTTTATTTCTTCCATATTTGTCAAGTCATCGTACAGAATGTGCATTAAATCGATGATGAAATTGGTAACTTTTACTTCCTGGCATTTGGTACAGGGAAGTTGTAACATTCTTGTGTGTTTAGATTCTAAACAATGATTCTTCAATATCATGAAGACTCAAAAAGATGAAATTGTTTTGATTAAAATATTGGAGGAACTGTAAGCAAAATGGAACTTGACCAAGATCATTTAACAAAATAATGAGTCTGAAATAAGTAGCCAAAAAGAAGAAATTTCCTGAAACAGGGGTTTCTAGACTCTAAAAATGCATAACAGAGCCATAGAAAAGGAGACTCTAAAAGATACTAATCGAAGAGTTACCAAATGCAAACTGTCACAAGGCAAAACAGTGAAAGTTAAATTTGTAATATGGAAAATAATTCGTTCCTCTAATTTTTCTATTTGGAAAACATGAAAGATTAGATATTTTTGGATGTTATAATTATTTTCATATGATTTTATCATTTTTCTAAAGATTTTTTTTTTAAATGTTTGTGACTATACGTTTTATGTTTATGATTATTCTATAATTTTGTTATCCTCAATTTGTTATATTACCACGTTCCTTTTTCACCCTCCCAATAATTCTCAATAGTTCAAGTTCAACCAAATAATATAAAATAAAATAAAGTTATTTTTGATAGAATATAACGTAAGAAAATCTGCTCTTCTGCAATCAAACAACGTCGTTTCCTTTCGAAGACCAAGAAAGAAAATGCAAAAAATGAAGTATTAGAAGTGCAATACACGCAGACTTGTTTTCCTTACAGTTATTGGCTTTCACAGGCTTTAACAATCGATAAGCTCTTCGATAAGAGAAACAGAGAATTGTGTTCGCTGCTGAAGATAACATTGCTGAGATGATCAGACTACTACTATCCACGACTTCCGCTCCCTCCTTTCTGCTACGGAGAGAGACTTTCTTGGTTTAGTAGTTTAGACGATTTTTATGTACATGATTGAATTGAGAAAATAGATAGCTTGGAGCGGAAGAAATTTGGGTTGTAATTTTCAGCATCATGGTGTGGAGTCTGTGGACCATGTCCCTACTTTAGTGGATGTGTACACTGAATTAGTTGCCCCAAAAGATGATTTTTTGAGATTGTCTTTGTCTCAGCTCATGAGAATGATGATGAATCATTCGGTGATTATTTTGATCCAAAATGCCATGTCTTGCAGTCCCATTTTCTGATTCAGAGACAACAAAAAATAGCTCTGAATCATTCAGTGATTATATTGATAAAAAAAAATTGATAAGAGAATTTAAATTTTTTATTAAACTCAAATTTCAATACATTTAATCATCAATAGAAAATATGTTAGAACATTGTCCTAATTTAGCTTGTTCAACATTTGATGTAATGACATCTTATGTAAGTTCTTCTAAATTAATGGTATAATCTAAAACTGAATATATAATAAAATTAGAAATATTCATGTTAAAAAAATAGTAATATATATATAAATGTAAATGTAAATTACTTTTCTTTTCAAAAAATCAATCTTTTGTACATAATAAAGCTTGTACTACATTTATCTTTATTAGCAAATTAATTTTTATTATTATTAATAACTTATTAAAATGTCATTAAGGACTAATAAGTCCTTAATGGGTCTAACGGATTTTCGCAAGTAAATCCGTTAAGACCCGTTAAGATAACGGATTCATAACGTGTTGATCCGTTATCAACCCAACCCAATTCAGACAAACTCAATCCCGTAAAAATCGTTCGTGTTCGTGTCGTGTTAACAGGTCGTGTTGAAATTTATCAGGTCTAATGGTGTGGAGTCTGTGGACCATGTCCCTACTTTAGTGGATGTGTACACTGAATTAGTTGCCCCAAAAGGTAATTTTTTGAGATTGTCTTTGTCTCAGCTCATGAGAATGATGATGAATGAATCATTCAGTGATTATTTTGATCCAATATGCCATGTCTTGCAGTCCCATTTTCTGATTCAGAGACAACAAAAAAATAGCTCTGAATCATTCAGTGATTATATTGATAAAAAAAAAAAAAAAAATTGATTAGAGAATTTAAATTTTTTATTAGTTGCCCCAAAAGATGATTTTTTGAGGTTGTCTTTGTCTCAGCTCATGAGAATGATGATGAATCGTTCAGTGATTATTTTGATCCAAAATGCCAAGTCTTGCAGTCTCATTTTCTGATTTAGAGACAATAAAAAATAGCTCTGAATCATTCAGTAATTATATTGATAAAAAAAGATTGATAAGTGAATTTAAATTTTTTTAAAACAAAGGTAAAATGGACAACATAGATATTGAAGTAACGAAGTGGTGAATATAAATAGCTAATATAAATAAAGTGGGCATAGATAATTAAAATAGTTGTGAAATTGACATCTATATAAAAATCTCATAAATATTCCTATGGAAATTATTTATGAATAAATCATCTCTTTTTTTTTTTGGTAAAATATGAATAAATCATCTTTATGTCTGTCAGATCGGGCAAAGAAATAGTTTCCAAAGATCTTATGGATTTTCCACATGAAAGCCTAGAAAGAAGAAAATGTTGAAATTTTTGAAAGTATATGATTAGAGAACAACTCAGAAAAAGTGGATAAACATGTAATCGCTAGTCTTTTAGCTTTATATTTTAAAATTTTAAGTTTATATAATATAAATTATTATATTTTATTATATTCTAATATAGACCACGTGCAATCATATTTGAAGTGCATTACCTAATGACAGCAACACTATTGTTGGATACTTAAAAAATTCAGCAGTAGATGCTTCATTCACATCACTGAACAAAAAGAATAAAACCGATTAATAAAGAGAGTAAAGTATGGAAAATAACTCAGTTTAAACCAGCATTTTACAAAATACTTATTTTTTTCTCCAAACAACCAAAAATCCTAAACTGATTTTAGCATCGGAGATTAATTGGCCTGTACTACACTGACACCCAATTAAATCCGGAGCTTTCTGTTTTACGTTTTAAGCCAAATTTCTAAGAATCTTAGTGAGAGATCGAGATGAGAAGGCATTCATGCAGCTATAGCTATTGGCCCCTCTGGCCGGACAGTGAACAAGGAAGTCCGAAACGTCATAGCCATCCATGGGGCTGATTCCTATCCATTTACCGAAGAAAGGGTGAAGCATTTGCATAAACATTTGGAGGAAATGGCAAAGGAGTGGCCTGAGAAAGTGAAACATGAGTCCCATGTTGAACATGAGCTTCTTCTTACTCGCTGCCTTGCATATGGTTGCAATGGTTGTAAGGTGGCCGGATATGATTGGTCTTACTGCTGTGAGGAATGTAACTTTGAACTCCACCCCATGTGTGCTTTGAAGAACAATGAAGAAGCAAAGGATGAGCCAAAAACAAAGGATGGATATGTTTGCTGTAAAGCTTGATAAGCCTTTATATTATGCTATGAATCTAGTTAGGTGTTGATATGTTTGTGGTGGTCATGTTTGCTGTAAAGCTTGATAAAGCCTTTATATTATGCTATGAATCTAGTTAGGTGTTTCTACTCATCCTAAACTGATCAAAGAGTTGCCAAATGCAAACTGTCACAAGGCAAAACACTGAAATAAAATTTGTATTATGAAAAAAAAATTAAAAAAAAAAAACGAAGCAAAACAAATAAAGACATAACAGAAAAACACATTTGGCAAAAGTGCTTCCTCTTATTTTTCTTTTTGGAAAACATGAAAGATATGATATTTTTATGGATGTTGTTTGAGCAAAAACAGCCAAAATTTAGATAATGAGGCCCAAATGAATGGATATGGAATTCAATTAGATCAGATGTTTAAAATTTCAAAGGTCAAGTCCAGTAAAGCCTAAAAACTTTGAAACAGAGTGTTTTGGGTCTCAGCTTGTTCTTCTTCCCTTAGATGGAAATGAAAGAGAACATGCTTGCACGAACTAAACTCTATTCTTCATTTGCCCTTCTTGTATCTCCCTCTTTCCCCTAAGGTTTGATCCAATATTTATATGTATTTTCTCACCTGCAGACGTCACCGATATCTTAAGCACATTGAATGTTTGTTTTCTTCATTAAATGCTACGTCAAAAGTGTTTGGAGCATGCAAAATGCATTAAATGAGATAGCACACATGCCGCTCGGATGCAGCTTTACTAAAAAAACTAGTTCCTTTTTTCACCTATCGGAAGCAAGCAAGAGGAACTATGGCAGAGTGATAAGCATGCTAAACCGTCATTTGGGTAGAACTTAGTAGACCTGACAGTTGGTCAGTGTCACCTTATGCCACTTTAAGGCCTAAACGTACGATGAGCCTATAATGAGCTCAAAACTGTAATTTTACCCATACAAATGTTACAGTTAGTTATTATTCTGATTCAGAGACAAGAAATGGCTTGAATGAATTGTTCAAGGTCTGTGGAATTATCACACATTGTGATCATTGGTGAAAATGGGAAAGTCTTGAGAGACAATGGATATGACATTGTTGAGCATTATGGAGTTGAAGGCTGTCCATTTACCACGAAAAGGATAAAAAAATTAAAAAGTCCAAGAAGAAGCAGCCGATCAGGAAAAGTCCTTGAAATCAATGTTGGTCTCAGATTCAAGTGACTTTGTGATCTCACCGGATGGAAACGAGGTAATTTTCTGTTGCATTGTGTTATTTGAGATTTTTATGTAGTTAAATCTAAAAAAAAAAAAAAAAAAAAAATCTTCAACTTATTAGACCAACAAATTAAATTTGAACAAGGAAGCCGTACGTGGAGATTATAACCATCCACAGAAGAGCCTTTGAAGCATTTGAACGAACAGTTGGAGGAAATGGCAAAAGGTTGGCCTGAGAAAGTAAAGCATGAATCACACACTGAACATTAGCTTATACTCACTCGCCGCCATCAATATGAATGTGATGGTTGTGAGGAAACTAGATATACTTGGTCTTTCTACTCTGAAGAGTGTGAGTTTGATCTTCACCCAAAGTGTGCTCTCTCAAGAAAGATGATGAAACAAACAATGATCCAGAGGCAAATTAGAGAATTTAAGAAACTCTAAACTATATAATATATCTATCTGGTTATATAATCATGGTTTTTAGTTTATCTTTGAAGTGATTGTATTTAGGTTTTCTAGAGTTGTTGTATGGTTTAAAATTGTGATTGTGTTTTTGCATTAAGATTTTGTGCTATGCAGTTGGTTGAGGTTGAATCAAGAGGTTGATATCTTTCTTCTATATGTGCGATTCACCTCTTCTCACGCATCCTTAATATCGTTTACAATACTATTCAAAAAAAAAAAAAGCAATTTTTCAAGACCTTTTAGAAAGGGCAAAAAAAAAATCCACAAAAAGACATACAAGGATGAACAACCACTCTCCTTTAACACTTAGTACAAACTTTCGTTTACATATATAAAAAATTCTATAATCACGATATTATTTTTTAATTTTAAAATTGTTTCAAAAATTGAGATTTAAAGTTATTTTTAGACTTTAAATAAACTCTAACAAAGTTTATCTTATTTTTTAAAATTTTAGTATTTTATAAAATTCATATAATTCACCAAAATTAAGATTTACTTTGAACATTCTTCAAAACTCTTTTCAGTTTGAGGTTGACTCCACCAAATCATCACTAGATTCCTTTTAGAATTTCTCGTAAAAACTATCTTTAAAGAAATAACTTATATAATAAAGGAAAAAATAAATTAAATCATGCACAGTATATTAATAATATAATATAAACATAGTGCAGAGTATAAATAAATATGTTTAGGTCAAATATCAAAGTTGTCTAGAATCCAAAATATAAAAGATACAAATATTATTTTGATATAAATAAATGTAGAATGGTATACTATGATTAATATATAAAAACATAATGTTTTGCAAATATTTCACAAAAAATTATTATTATCTCAAATTACTTTAATCATTGAAAGTTAAACATTAGGTAAAACTATTTTTAAAAGTAAGTTTACTAACCTTAATTTTGGTGAAAATTATTTTAAAGCAGTAAATATTTTTTTCTTTGTGATTCTTACATTAAAATACATAAAATAGTCCTTATCGAAATAATTTTTACATTAAATAAAAATGATCATGTAAAATAATTTTTTCACCATTCAATTTGTCATTAGTCCTTATTCCATCTTTAAGCGGCATAAAAGGTCTATTCGCCAGCTTATATCCCCCCGATGTGTCTACACAAAAGAGCTTATCCAGACTACTAATCTGGACCACTGCCTTATTCCGGCTACTCCGGAAGAACAATACATCACTCTTGAAATCCCTCAGGATTTCATTGATCAATGGCGAGAACAGGGATATTCTCATCTTCACTTTGGTGCAATCCGTATCATCCTCAATTTCCATGGTAGACCGAACATCCCTGCAGTTGCTAGGATGTCTCTTCTCAACAGAACGTTCATTCTATATGAGCATGCTGTGATTGGAACCATAACTACTACACTCAATAGTGGTAGTGTCATGCTCATCTTCTACGGAAACTTTAACATGCCCCTGAGGGATCCTAATCTCACTTCGGCTCTCCAGATCCATATTCAAATCCAAGGTGCTCCACAAATTGGATCTGCCTATGCTGGAACGATTCATTACCAGCTGGTTTACAGGCTTCAAGATCATGCGATCAATCTTTGCCTGCCTGTCCGTGACAAAGGCCCTGCCTTTATCTCTGTCTCTGCTGAGCAGCCTCATATCCCATCAATCGTCCAGTTTCCTCCCTCTCTTTGTAGAAAGGAATTAATGGACAAGATGCCTTCCACCTGGCTGACAAATTATGAAAAGTTGCAGAAGAAAGCCCATGAAGCACCCTTTACTTTACAGGCTCCTGCCTCGTTTTACCAACGGCTCCCTGATGGAACCATCCAGACAACCTATTGCCTCTGAAAAAAAATCCCGGTGTCACAATTATACCCAGATGGCAAGAAAATCTATACCGATAAAATCAACGGCCATTTCATTTGGGACTCAGCCCCTGAACGATGTGACTCAGACTGTGATTGCCATATTGATACAGACGATGATGATGAAGTCTGTATGCCAATGGATTTTTACACCCCAGAGAAAAGAATGCCGGTAACTCGGTGTAAATCGGTTACTCATCACAGGCGATATCACCCAGATGATCCAGATTCTCCTTGGATCACTCCAGAGATGAAATCTCCGCCTCCTCCGAGATCCGCCATTCATGAGCTTATCAGACAAAGCTGTAAAGCTAGGCCGGTTCCCATTCCTACCCCTAGGCAGCCTGTTCCTTGCATGATGCTTGGATCTCAAGCATCCCAAAGATCTTATGATACGGACTTCCCTGCCTTCCCAAAGGCTCCTGCTCCAACCCGTCCGTTTGTTCTCCAAAAGAAAATTACTCCCTGAGGAGAACTTGCTCCTCTTACATCTGGAGAAGAAGTCCTTAACTGGCAATCTGCTGCCATCCAGGGCAATACCAATACTCTCCAGAGAATCGACGATAAGCTTGATCGAATTGTTGGCCACTCCCATTATCTCGATGGGAAGATCAGCTCCTTGTCCGAAGAGCTCCAAACCTTTTATTTAAAGCTCGTCGATAAAATTGATCTCCTTCACTCTGAATTACAACGACTTATCCGACAAGGTTCTTTTGGACAAGAATATCTGGAGAAGAAAGCTAAGCTAAGACAAATGCAGAAATAGCTCCAACAAATCACTGAAGATGTTAAAAATAGGGATCCCCGAGGATCTTCCTCCAGTACTCAACAGTCCAGCTTTGCAACTTTAACAACTCCTTCTGCTCCCACAATGACGTATGAGCTCTTGAGGAGATTTCCCCAGGATCTTTCTCCTCCTCTTCCTCCACGAAGGTTCACTCCCAGACCAAGGATGCAGCCTGCACCTGGCCCAAGACTACAATCTCCTCCTGCTTCACATCCTGCTCCTGGCTCATTCAGTCAGCATCCACCTCAGCAAATGGCTATTAGCCAGCAGAATCTTGCTTCTGAGGATTCTTCTCAGATATCTGCCTCCACAGACTATAGTGAAAGCAGTGATGAAAGCAGCTTTGCAGACATCACTAATCTTTTAATGGCAGACCCAGAGCCTACCTCTGGCACCACCAGACATGAATCCCGACCTGATCCTACGGTTGAGATTCCTTCGGATGAAGATGTTGGGGAAACCAGTACTCCTACAGGCCCTTCTCCTCCGGCTGATGAATTTCCAAAACCTAATACTGGCCCATGGTTCAGCCTTGATGATACTCCCCCTCATCAGTGGGATAGATTCAAAGAATTCGCAGCATGGATAGACAACCAAGCTGTTCGTCCCGAGGCTAATCCCAGAATCATCCTTGTCGATTTCTTGTCCAGAACCACAGGGTTTCTTAGAGACTGATGGCAATCCTTAGGGGAATACAGACAGCTCCAATTCCTGAACTTTCCCCTCAACCAAGCTCTTGCTGAGCTCAGACTTCAGTTTCTTGGAAAATCCCAGCCTCAAGAGCAGCAAAACAGAAAAGATTACTTTGGCATGAAATGTTGTTCGCTGAAAAAGAAAGATTTGGATATTCATTATCAAAGGATGTCCAAACTCTTTTATGCTCTTAATGGCTTTGATAGCATAGAGCTTAAGCAGGTCTACATTACCTCTCTTCTTGATGATATTCAACCAAAATTGGAGAGAGAAGTCGCCTCTGATCAGAAAAGTCTTGTTCACCTTACTCTTAGTGAAATCCATCAGAAGGCTCTTATTGCTCTAAATAATATATGCGAGCAACACTCCTATTGGACCAAATTCATGAGCCGTGGCTCTAAATTTGAAAGTCTTTGCAGAAAACCTTATCTCCAAATTTATTGCAAAGAAAATAATTGCTTGTGTCCTACTAAGAAGAAGCATCACTGGCAAAAATACTCTTCCTTCCCTCAGAAAAGAAAGTTCAGACCTCCCTTTAAGAGAAAGGTGCGCTTCTTCAAACGAAAGCCTCACCAGAGCTTTAACAGCAAATCAGATCGCTGTTTCATTTGCGGAAAAAAGGGGCATTTTGCTAAACGATGTCCAAACAAACCCCAGAAATCGGCCAAGCTTCTCCAAACTCTCCAGGCAGAACTCTCATCTCAACAAGTTAAAGATGCTGATCTAGAATCACTCTTTGAGGAACAATCTCAAGATGATGAGGATACTGTCTTTGCGCTTCATGAATCCTCATCAGAAGATTCTGATGATAGTCCTGAACATCTCTATCAATTAAAGCAAATTTCTCAAGTCCAACAGGTTTCACCTCCAATTCCCAATGTTGAGGTTGACCTACTGCTTTCAAAATATGATCAGCCTATCAAGCTCATTGCCTACATGGACACAGGCGCCCACAAAATGATGATGAATCCCTCTGTCTTACCAGAGGATCAGTGGGTTCCCCACCGAGAGTATTTTAAAGCTGCAGATGACAAAGTTTTTTCTGTCAAGCTGATCTCAAAGAAAAAGATAGGAATTAAATTTTTTCCCAACTGTATCATTTGGACTCATGTGTTAGGAAGTAAGCTTCCTGACAAAGATCTTCTCATTGGTATGGATACCTATTTCCAGGCTCAGCACCTTCGAATCATCCCTCTTGGAATCAGGTATAAAAATCAGTTTAAACCATATACCAATGTTCCTAAGTTGTTTTTCCTTCAGCAGGTCCCTCCTCAATACTTTCAGATTCGGGAAAGTCTTCTGCGCCTTTGTGCTGATTCTCATGAAGCACACCAGGCTCTCTTAGCCCAGTTCTTGTCTATTGCTCAACAGCATGGCATCATGCTCTCTGAACAAAAGAGCCATTTGACCCAGTCTTCTATAGACTTTCTTGGCCTCCGAATCCATGATGGAGTCTACCAACCAGGTGAACACCTGACACAGGAACTGACAAAATTCCCAGATCAAAATCTTAGTCATAAGCAAATCCAACAGTTCCTAGGAATTGTTAATTATGTCAGGGATTTCATCCCTCATGCTGCCCAACACTGGAGTAAACTCTTTGCTTTACTCAAAAAGAATCCTCCTCCTTGGAGCCTCGCTCAGACTCAAACGATTAAAGCTCTTAAAGAAATAGCTGCTCATCTCCCTCCTTTAAAGATCCCTGATACTGGACAAAGGATCTTACAGACAGATGTCAGTGACGATTATTGGGGTGCTCTTCTCCTCGAAGAAGATGAAAATGGAAAACGCCATTACTGTGGTCATGCTAGCGGACAGTTCAGTCAGGCAGAGAAGCACTACCACACTATTTATAAAGAAATTATGGCAGTCAAGTATGGGATCAAAAAGTTTGAATTTCATTTACTCGGATACCACTTCCTGGTCCATATGGACAATTCGTCTTTTCCTAAGGTCCTTGATTTTAAGAATAAGGCCATTCCTGATAGGCAAATCTTGAGGATCAAAGACTGGTTTGCTCAATATGATTTTTCTGTCAGACATCTGAAAGGGAAAGACAATATCATTGCTGATCTTTTGTCAAGGCCACAGCCAATGAAGCTGATCTCTCACGTCTCATCCTTTCCTTTAATCTTGATGGCCAATCCACCTCATCTCCCTGATAGAGCTACCATCCAGAGGAATCTTCCCTCTACCCTCAGTCCTCGGTTTCCCCCTCAGATGATCCTTAGCTATGCTCAGCACCATAGGAGCCTTTATCTCGGTCTTGTTCTACACTCCATGGATCAACCTTTCAAGGATTATCTTGAAGACAAGAAACTTTATTGTGTGGTTCCATTTTATGTTAATCCAGAACAAACTTTTACTGATGAATTATTCTGGTATTTATGGTGTTGTGTCACAGAACATTCAATTGCCTTAGTCTTCCCCACCGTTCCTCTTCTGGATCAACTAATTGACCCAGCTAATCATAACTCCCTCTTGTGGACGTTTTTAGAGTGGTTTCATGGTCTTACCTGGTGGAGAGAAGAACTCTACAAAATTCTTCAGCATAAGCACATTTGGACTCGGCCTCCAGAGAAGCAAAATGAGATGTCTTCTGTCTTCATTCATCAAAGGCCCTACTATTTCAACAAGACTACCAGCAACTACTGGGCTCAGGGCATGGCCTATGAATGGACAACCATCCCTAGCAGGAGAATTTCTACTATTCCAAGGCTTGAACTTGAAACCATGCTTATGGAAATAAATAACATTGGCCCAGATCCAGATGAAGTCTTCATTGTTCCTGACAAAGGTCCCGATGACCCAGGCTCATCTAATCCTGGCCCATCTGCATTCACAAATCAAAACCTTGCTGATAGAATTCCCTTAGACAAACCCCAAGATCTCTCTCAGGTTCCTCCAGAATACTTCTAAGACTCTCAAGATCCAAATGAAGATATTAATATGGATGTTGGCCCATCTAGCCCACAGTCTAGCTCGTACAAAGATTGGAAGATAAATATGGGAATGGGGTCCATCGATTCTGATGATCCGGATTACAGAAATTTCAACATCTCTCCTAGCCAGAATAGCATGTGACTCTCCTATTCAGGATTCCTTCCTTTCGGAGGCTCCTGCTTTCCTGCCCGAAATAATTATGTTTCTGCTTTCGGTTGCTTTTGCTTTTGCTTTTCAGAATGTAATAATTATATTTTGCTTTTGCTTTTCCCTTTTATTTTTACCCTTGGTAAAAGTGATCTGTAATGATGTTTTTCGCTTTCCTACTCCTATATAAGGAGTTCTTGTTTCCGTTTGTAACCAGAGGTTTCAATAAAAATTGTGTGGTTTGCTATCTACGAATATGTCCGGCTAATTTTTTTCTTTATTTCTCAAAGTTTCCTTACTATGGCATGTTCATCATTAACAAAGATGCTATGAGTATGCTCTGCACTTGCCCTGCGAAAGGGATCTGGTGCATCAGAAAATGCATTAGTCTTTTGATCTTGCAGTAGTTCAGATTTTTCTCTGTTCTGATATTGCTCTAAGAAGCATGAGACTGTTGTTTGCCCAGAAAATGCTTTGTGTGTGTCTCGAGCATACCTGAGCTGTATCAGAACTGTAGAAACGCCTAACCCCTAAATACATAAAAACATAAAATAGTGAAAAACATGATCATAATCAACATCACATCACCTCATCGCCAACATCAAAATCATTATGTCCGTGTACCATATTCATATGTCACACTATAAACCAATATACCATGTGACTTTCAATATGAAGGCAACAAAATAAAACAAAAATATTACCAAAAAAAACAAAATAAAACATTATATTTAAGAACATATAACAAGAGAATTTTAATGAAAGTTGATTAGAAATTTTAAAAAAAAAATCTATGAATTAAGACTTGAAAAACGTTATGAAACATAGTTGTATCTTCTGTCTCTTGGAATATCATTTATATAGTTCTCCAAATACTAGCACTTGTTAAAATAAACTGCCTATTAAATGAAATAAATAATAAAGAAAACAGGTAGATGATATCAAAACTTATTTCATAATTTTCATAAAAAATAAAAATAAAAATAAAAACTTATTAGGTAATAAAATTAAATAAACAAACCTAGATAAAACTAAAACCTACCATTTTGGATTAAATTAATCTTTATTTTGAAAAATGTGTGATTTGGTTGTGCCACGCATATTTACACCAACGAAATCATGAGAACTATATATACCAGGTAGATCATTGGTTCAAGACATCAAAATTATTTTATATTTTTTTATTGAAATTAATAAAAAAAATATTATATCATTTTATCTGGGTAACAGAGTACAATAAATACTAATTGTACATTCTGATATTTAATTGAAAGCTAAATTTTAAAATTATACACAGATGATGCTCTAAAATATATGTAATTTTATTTTAAAGAAAATTTCTATAACTCTCCAAGTGGTAAAACTTTATTTATTTATTTTTACTTTAATGAAATAATTGTCTTTTTTTTTTTTTTCAAATGAATTTAAATGAATTATCAAGCCACGCAACTTTCCAGAACAGGAAAGAATTATCTTATTCCCTAAGAAAATACAAGAATTCCAAGTGTGATAAAATTAAAATTCGAAGTCTTCGTCCCAAAGTAATTGGCTTTCACAAGCTATTGACCATTGAAAAGCTCTGGAAAAGGGGGAGAAAAACAATTTTGTGGTTGCTGAAGATAACATTGCTGAGATGTCCGAGACGACTACCCACGACTTTCACTCCCTCCTCTCTTCTTCGGACAGAGATTTTCTTGTCCGAAACAACGGTGATCCGGTAATTTTTTATTTTATTTTTTTATCCAGTTGCTTCAATTTCTGTTTTCTCGGGAAAATATGGGTTGTGGGTTTGATTGAGTTAGTGCGGAAAGTTATGATTTTTTTCTCGTTTCTTTGATTGTGAAAATAAAGTGGTTAAAAAAAAGAAAAAAAAAGAAGAAAAAAAAAAGAGGGATTTTAGAAGATGTTAAAAAAGGAAAAAAGAGGTAGATGTTTATTGAAGGAAAACGAAATCAAAGTAATACTTGAGGTTATATAGGCTGATTGTTGGAATTTGCTTTATATTCTTGAGGAATATATGATTGATATAGCTCAGTAGAGAAGATAAATTTTTATCCTTGTTTTATGTGCTTATAATTTGCTTTCTCATTTGAATGTTGGAGCTTTTAAGCAAGATAAGAATTTAGTCTTGACAAACTGAAAAATAATATGTTGGATTATTTAATTGGGGCATGAAAATCCACTAAGTGATCATGAACTCTGCTATACATGATAAAGGCATCTGCGGTTTTTCTTAATCATAACTGATTATGAAAGCAATGGTCATTTAAGGAATTCATGAATACAGAAGCTCTTTTTTTTGTAGGAAAAAAAGGGTACTGTAGATTTCTTTCAGCATGATTGAGAATTGAGAAATGAATACTTGTTAAATTCTTAATTTACAGGTTAAAATAGACAGCTTGAAGGGGAAGAAATTTGGGTTGTATTTTTCAGCATCATGGTGTGGACCATGTCAGCGATTCACCCCAAACTTAGTGGAGGTGTACAATGAAGTTGCCTCAAAAGGTGATTTTGAGGTTGTCTTTGTCTCAGCTGATGAAGATGAGGAGTCATTTGGAGGGTATTTCTCCAAAATGCCATGGCTTGCAGTCCCATTTTCTGATTCAGAGACACGTGATCGGTTGGATAAATTGTTCAAGGTCAGTGGAATACCATACCTTGTGATCATTGATGAAAATGGGAAAGTCTCGAGTGAAAGTGGAGTTGAAATTATTGGGGAGCATGGAGTTGAAGGTTATCCTTTTACCATGGAAAGGATAAAAGAACTAAAAGACCAAGAAGAAGCAGCTAAACGGGAACAGTCCTTGAGATCAATTTTAGTCTCACCTTCCCGTGACTTTGTAATCTCACCTGATGGAAAGAAGGTAATTCTGTTGCGTTGTGTTATTGTAGATTTTTGTGCAGTTAAGTCTCAAATTTCTTGAACTTATATATTGTACCAACGAAGATGTAAAACTGAATATTCTTTTTAATGTGCACAGGTACCTGTTTCTGAACTTGAAGGGAAAACAGTTGGTCTGTATTTCTCATATTCTTCATTCAAGTCATGTGTTGAATTTACGCCAAAACTAGTGGAGGTTTATGAGAAACTCAAAACGAAGGGAGAGAGCTTTGAGGTTGTGTTGATTCCGCTTGATGATGATGATGAATCATTTGAGCAAGATTTTAAAAATATGCCTTGGTTTGCATTGCCAATCAAGGACAAGAGCTGTGAAAAGCTTGTCCGTTATTTTGAGCTCTCAACCCTTCCCACTTTGGTTGTAATTGGTTCAGATGGTAAAACTGTCCATAAAAATGTTGCCGAAGCCATTGAAGAGCATGGGATTCTGGCATACCCATTCACCCCAGAGAAGTTCAAAGAACTCCATGAGATTGAGAAAGCAAAAGAGGAAGCTCAAACCCTCGAGTCAATATTGGTTCTTGGAGATCTAAATTTTGTCATTGGAAAAGATGGGGCCGAGGTAAAAAAAAAAACAACTCTTCAATTAATATTCTCTTGCTTGAGTCTTGGTTTTTTGTTAACAACATGTAAATTGTCTTTGGATAGATACCGATATCTGAACTTGTTGGAAAGAACATTCTACTTTATTTCTCAGCTCATTGGTGTCCCCCATGTCGGGCATTCCTGCCTAAGCTTATTAAAACATACCATGACATCAAGGCAAAAGACGATGCATTCGAAGTGATCTTCATCTCAAGTGATCGTGATCAGCCCTCCTTCAATGAATTCTTTTTGAGCATGCCTTGGTTAGCCCTTCCTTTCGGTGATGAGAGGAAGAATACCCTTGCAAAAAAATTCAAAATCCGAGGCATTCCTGCAGCTATAGCTATTGGCCCCTCTGGCCGGACAGTGAACAAGGAAGTCCGACAGATCATAACCATCCATGGGGCTGATTCCTATCCATTTACAGCAGAGAAGTTGAAGCTTTTGGATGAACAGTTGGAGGAAATGGCAAAGGAGTGGCCTGAGAAAGTGAAGCATAAGTTCCATGCTGAACATGAGCTCTTGCTCGCTCGTCGCAATGATTACAACTGTGATGGGTGTGACGAGATGGGATATACTTGGTCTTACTACTGTGATATTTGCGACTTTGATCTCCATCCAAAGTGTGCTTTGAAGAACGATGAAGAAACAAACAATGATCCAACAGACAAGCAGGATTTTGTCTGTGATGCTGATGTGTGCCGGAGGGTTTAAGAAACTTCTAAGTCATACAGCATATCTATGTGGTTTTATGATCATAGTTTTAGCTCAAGTTCTTGTAACTATGTTTTCTGGGTGACTGGATAATGAAAACCACAATGCACTAGAGTTGCTGTGGATATAAGATATTGTGATATGCAGTTGAGGTTGAAATAAGAAGAAAATGTATTTCTTCTATGGTGTATAATTTTATACTTTTATGACTAATGTCTCTTAGATATCTTTCACATAACAAAGCCAATATAAACCATCTAATAAATAAAAATAAAAACACCAAAGAGAAAATGGTTTATTATGTATCATTTTACTTTTTTATCCAATATTCTTCTTGCCCTTGCCTCCGTTACTCTATCCACTTTTAGGTAATTTGAAATCGAAGCTATATTCTTAGTGAATTTAGAACCAAAAGAAAGATCTTTTTTTCAATATAGTTTTTTCTTTATGTCGTGGACAATGAGTGCAAAGCCCATATTGTATCCATTGGAAGGGGTTTGCCCTGGAGTTCTTATGGCAATTATTTTAATGATTCATCTCCACCATTTACTTTTACAGCTTTTCTCTTTCCAAAATTATCCACCTTTTTTTTTTAATTTCCTCTTCTCTTTCAAATTTTATCTTCCTCTTTCTTTTCTTTTCCTTTTTTTCTCACCTAACCGTATTTCTTTTTCTTTACTTCTTATTTTTCTCTTCTAAAATTTACAGCTTTCTCTCTTCTTCTTTTTTCTGCCAAGAATATAATTATAAAACAAGTGGCACTGCTTCTTTATTTTTTTATTTCCTTCTTTCTCTTTCTCTTTATCTTTCTTATTCTTTATTTGAATGAAAAAAGAAAAAAAAAAAAAAAAAA